>JAJONQ010057632.1:0-11058 GCA_036250385.1 Solanum microdontum
ATACATAGTTCCCTAATAACTTTGAGAAACGAACTCAACTTTAAACTCATGACTTAACTTGAAACTGAGACTCTTACTCGACTTGAAACTCTATACTCCTTTACTTGACTTCTAACTTCACTTGACTTGGAACTATCTTTCCTTGAATCGGAAACAACTGTAAAACATAGGTATAATACTTTGGAATGTGCATGAGAAAGGGAGAAAAGAAATGGGGAAACTTGGCTGAGACTGCAGATTTCTGGTGAACATAGGACACCTACGGACGCCATCGACGAACCGTAGATGGACTTACGGTCCATCCTGCAGGTCCGTAGATCGCGTCAGAGACTTCCCCAGAATTTAGAAGAAAAAAAAAAGACTAAGTGTTGACCTACGGTCCGGACTTACGGTCCGTAGGTCGGGTTACGGACCGTAGGTTGTGCCCGTAGATCGATGCCCCAAAAACCCAACTTCTGTCCCGATTGACGGTTGACCAATACGGACCGTCGATCGATCTACGGTCCGTAGGTCGCGTCCGTCGATGGGGATCGATAGCCCAGAATTTGCTGCGAATTGATGGTGACTCAACTACAAAAGGGTCATAACTCTTAGAATCATAGTTTCCTCAACATACAATAGGTTTCAACTTAAATACACAACCCAATCATGTCTCACAACGAACAATAACTTCAACAACACCACCAACAACATCAACAACAACTAACAACTTCAACAACGAATTCCAATCTTTTCTCAATTCATATAATGAGCTTGGTGTGTGGGGGAAAGGATCAACCCACACAAAGAACTCACATACCTTGATAGGGATCACCCCCGACGAAATTCCACAATGATCTTGTTGATCTCATCTTTCTTCTCTTCTTCTTCTTCTCCTTCTTCTCTTCTTCACTCTCAAGAACCCTAACTCCTTCTCTTTCAAAATGGGACAAAATGATCCAAAGATCAGCCTAATACAACAATATGAGCTCAAAAGAAATGATTTGTGAAAAGACCGAAATGCCCTTAAATTTCCGGACGGATTTCCCTTCCAACTGCCCAACTTCTAAAGGGCATAACTCCCTCATACGGACTCAGAATTGAGCAAACTCAGTGGCGTTGGAAAGATCGTTCCAAGGGCTTCGCAAACATAACTGGAACTACTCCTAAATCATCCTAATCTAGGAGTTACGACTACTCAAAGTTGGCCAAAAACTCATTGATTTCCACACTTGCCAAATTTCCAGATTTTAAATTTTTCCAAAAATGACTATTTCCAAATTTCAAGCTCCTTCAAAGCCACTTCAAATTGTCGGATGTTACACCAACGCACCACTATTGTCAATCCCTACTACCAACCATAACTAGCACCATTGCTAACTACCATCAATACCATCGTCAACCACCACTACCAACCACCTCAGCCATCACAACCACCACTTATGTCAACCACTACTATGACTCATTACTTATCACCTCCATCATTATAGTTATATTCATTTTTACTGCCACCGTGGCCAACTGGCCATTACTGTCGTGACCACCTCCACCACCACTATCAACCACTACTATCACTGTGGTCAATCCCTACTATCAACCACATCCATCAATCCTTATTTCAGAGTTCATTTTATTAGAACGTTGTTACTGCTTACTGTTTATTACTTGTTTACTGCATAGGTTGTTAGCATAGGAACATTGTTACTGCTACCGAATACAGGAAATTAGAAAATTGCAGTACTTGTATTTTCGTAGGCCTTATGTTTCTTACTCAGTGAAAAAATTGTGTCAATTCACACAAGCCCCGACTGAAGCTCTCTGGAGTCTGGAAGGCTGAAAAACCTCCGTCGATATCTCAAAACACTGCTAACTATGACCTTCGAATTGCTCCAAGCACCAGTCTTGATCTCTCTGTGTTTTTTTATGCTGACTGGGCTGGCAACCTCTCTGATCGAAGTGCCACAACATGCTACGTTATTTTTCTTGGCCTTACTCTAGTTAGTTGGTCATAAAGAAAAATCAACGTACGATTGCTCGCTCGTCTACTGAAGCAGAGTACCAGGCTGTTAGTATCGTTGACGAGACCACTTGGGTGAAAAATCTTCTCAAGGAACTCCATGTTCTTATCCCCACACCACCTACAGTTTTTTGTGAAAACCATGGTGTCACCTACTTATGTGAGAACAATAATCTTCACTGCCCCATGAAGCATATTGTTGACTTCCACTGTGTTCGCCAACAGGTTAACAGTAAGCGCCTTATCTTCAAGCACATTCTTAGTTCCGACCAGTTGGCTAACGCTCTCACCAAACCGCTTCCGAAGAGCTCATATCATCACCATTTTCCACCTAGGTGTTGTTGCACACCATCTAGCTTGAGGGGAGTGTTAGAACGTTGTTACTGCACTGCACATTGTTACTGCTTACTGTTTTACACTCTTACTACATAGGTTGTTAGCTCTGTATCCACCATTTAGGAGTTTGTTATATTATTTTCCTAGTTATTGGCTTAGTTTCCACCGTAAGAGGAGCTATCTCACTGAGACACTGTTATTTATTTTGTGTATATATATATCAGTTCTTCATCCATTAATAAAACAATCTTTTGCTTCATCTTGCTCAAGTAATTGTGCATTTTAGGAGTGATAACTTATCACACAATTCGACATTCCATTGTTCGTGGAATCGACCCAACTCTTGTTAGGTTTATTATTGCAACAACCGTACCATACTTCATTTAGAGGTGTAGGATAATGTGATCACAAAGCTCAAGCTATGTAAATATTAGACGAGCTTAGCTTGTATGATTTTTTGTAGCTGCAACTAACACTCTGCAATTATACTTTATGTGGGTCAAGTGAGGACCTTTGTAATGTAGTTTACCTGTGTTCGTTCGGTGAGGATGTATGCACTGGGTGGCATAGAGTGGACAACAACTATTCCAGCTATAATACTTGACAAGATCCGTTGTCAATTTGAGGTGTTGTTTCTTGCAAACTTAGAGAAATTTTAATGTTGCATTTTTTGGGACATAGGTAATGCTTTCCGCTTTCATCAACTGTCACATTTCAAATATTTTATTGATATAATATGTTCTATTTGACACAGGGAAGATGAAGAATGTATTGAGGAAATTGTTGATAAGACTTCTCAAGTTATGAACATTGCAAAATATCCTGTGGGAATCAGATCTCGTGTAGAGGAAGTAAAATCTTTGTTGAAAGTTGAATCTGGCAGTGTTCATTCTATAGGGATATGGGGGATGGCTGGTGTAGGGAAGACAACTGTTGCCAGAGCACTTTTTAATGAGATCTGTTGTCAATTTGAAGAGTCTTGTTTTCTTGCAAATGTTAGGAGAGTCTTAGAAAAGCATGGACCGGGACGCCTACACCATTTACAGCAGATGCTTCTTTCACAAATTCTGAAGAAACAATCTGTGAGTCTAGCAAATTTTGCTAGAGGCGGCGAACTAATAAGCCAAATGCTTCGTTTCAAGAAAGTTCTAATTGTTCTTGATGATATGAATGACAGTCTCCAATTGGAATATTTAGCTGGAAAGCGTGATTGGTTTGGTGATGGCAGTAGGGTCATTACAACAACTAGAAGTTTTGATTTACTTGGGAAGCATGATGTGTTATATTGTGTCCCAGAACTGACTAACCATGAGGCTTTAGAACTTTTTAGTTGGCATGCCTTTCAACAAGGAGCTCCTGTTAAAGATTTTGAAGAGCTCTCGAGTTGTGTAGTAGATTATGCAAAAGGCTTACCCTTAGCTCTGGAGGTCTTGGGTTCTTTTCTGTACAAACAAAATAGAAAAGAGCATTTAAGTGCATTGAATAGACTCCAAAATTTCAGAGATGGAAAAATTGTTAGGTTACTCATCCCAAATCTAGATGCATTGGGTGCCGAAAACAAGAATATATTTCTTCATATTGCATGCTTTTTTAGACGAAAAAAGATTAAAGATGTGATTACAGTATTGAATAGACTTGGCTTCGACTCAGTTCATGGAATAGATGTCCTTAAAAGATCATTTTTATATATCTCAGAAGGAATGATTGAGATGCATGATTCGATAGCACAAATGGGTCAGCAAGTGGCACATGATGCTGAGCAGGGCAAGCCATGGAATTGCAGTAGACTATGGCATGAAAAAGATATGAACAATGTTTTTTGTGCAAATCAGGTGCGTGGTCCAACAATGGTTGAGAATTCTGGTGACATTCTTTTTTCCTCTTGTGCATTATTTTGCCTTAAAAAAAGAAGAGGTCAATTTGAATTGGTTATATGAACTAGTTAGGCTAAGGTTTAGTTGTGCTAATACCCTCCCAAGATCCTACTTTGTGGAATTACACTGGGTTTGTTGCTGTTGTTTCTTCTTAGCTTGTTCAGAGATTTGTATGTGAGTACAAAAATGTGACCCACTCACGATTTTTTTTAAAAATATAGAGACCCTCTTGTGTTAGAGAACTCCCTAATTAGTCTTTTATCCAAGTTCTTGAGTATTGAAATGAAACTAGTGTTAGAAAAAATAGGAAGTATAAATTGAAGAAGAAGATGGCTTTGAGGCGTGAAGAATCACTTTCCTTAAAAGAGATATTGCCCGTATACATATTGGGGAAAATACAAGCAATTCTGTTCAGGATGTAACAAAGCTCTTGTATATTACCTGCAGATTTTTCTTAGGCTACTTCTAGAGTCCTTATATTTATAGATATTAAGGGATGACTTTTCATAATAGTCATGTTCTTTCATGAACAATGTGTCTACTCAATTTAAGACCTCTATATCTTACAAAATATCCAGTAATCCCCCACTAGTTTGTAATATTTCTCATAATATCATGCATACCATAGAGTATCTTATAATAGATTTGAACTTTCAATTAGCGTAAGTACTTTAAAGTTCTGACGAAGTTGTTGGTATCTTAAAAGATTTGAATAACAACTTCATGTGTCAAAATAAAAAATATCACATACTTAATATTATTTAACTTAGAAAACTCAGTATTTGCTTTAGTACGTTTATGGCCATGTGCTCACCCGGATTTCATGAATATTTACAAAACCAACCCTTCAAATCTTGCTTGAAGCGGTACCACTTCAATATACAACTAGGTGAAATTAGCTACTATGTCTCTGTTACTGTAGACATTTACTAATTTCATTAAGAATTAGTTCAACCTCCGTGTAATAGTCAGTACTAGGGAGTTTGTCACTATGACCCTGTTATTTTAAGCATTTAGCAACTGTTGAACTTCTTACATAACAGTATGCAGTACACTTGAATCTCAAGGCTCTAAAAGAGAAGACTCGTGCTTTAGCAATATAAAGTAATTTGTTACTACCCGTTGAACTTGTATTGTTAGAATGTATACTAACTCAAAGTTGGGTTCCCATCACTTGTGTTTAGTTTAATGATTTTAGGCTTATTCCTTCACATACTGCATCTTCTGAAACTAGATCCTACGAGATCAATATAAATCATAAGAAAATCTTTGACATAGGGATATCACAAACACATGTGCCTGGACTTCCCATTGCATATTCAATTATTAGCTACTCTTAAAGTAGCATCATTATCTCAATAACTTAGAATGGTTGTATCAGTTGTGACCACAATATTTCAAAATCATGTTTCTTAAACATTTCATTTCTTTTCAAGCATTTATATGCTAAATATATTCTTATTCCATTATGGAATTCAAGTCCTTTTTTATGCAAAAATTATGGCACCTTCATACATGTTACAAATCCAACTTATATGGATTTTATCATTATTATTAGATGATTCACTATTTATAGACTGACGCATCAATTCATCTATGTATAAATGGTCATGTCTATACAAAAGTTATCTTACAACATATACATTTTTTCATGAAAAGTCACAACATTTCATGTGACAAGACTAGTTATAAACACTAACTACAATATCAAAGATATATCTTGTGGGTGTTGAAATAATTTATATCTTAAAGTTCTTCAAATATTATTGACTATTAATCATAATTCAATCACCCCCATACTTTAAATGTTTCAAATGTCCATTTTCATAACTTGTGTGGACATCTAATTAATAACAGTAGATCATCTTGTTATCAAATTTATAGTTTTCCAATACTATAACACATGGACATTTAATAAGAAGACACAATTTTCAATCGTTAATGAATGCAAAATCATCATGTATCATATATCATATATCATATCATAATAGTAATGACTATTATGAGATAATGAGGAAAAACATTTATGATACTAACAATTTTAGTGTCATTTTTAACATATACATGATACGACATACTATAATAAGAAAGAGAATGATGGAGGTTCATAAGAAAGGAGCCGAAGGTTCTCCATTTGAATTTAGTTAATTATGTTCTTGACAATATGTGTATGTATCGAAAATACGAATATTGCCAAATGATCATATGTAAGCTTAATAAAATAGTTCAATCACGTGTGAAGCATGGGTATTTTACCTAGTATATATATAAAAGAGAAACCTAGGCAAACTAGCCTTCCCCTTTCATGAAAAGTTGTGACTTTTAGGAAAAATTGTGAATATTATGAAAAGTTGTGACTTTTACGAAAAATTGTGACTTTTATGAAGAGTTGCGACTTTTATGAAAGGTTGTGATGTTTATGAAAAGTTGTGACTTTTCCAAAGAGTTGTGACCTTTTTGATAAGGCACAATAAGCATTTGTTCACACTACCCTTTGTTGTCTATAAATAGAGGGATTTCCTCTCATTTTAAAACAATGAAAATTCTAAACTTCTTCTTCTTCTGCACAATTAAATATTAAATATTCGTGTTCTTTGCTCCTGTTGAGTGACTTACTGACGCCATTGTTTTTGTATCAATACGTTGGTGAATAAAATCGTCCATCCTGAGAGGATCTAATTCTTTAAACCTCAGGTATTAGAGGGGAGTAATTTTCTTAAGGAGACATTGTGCATTCAGTGGACTCGATTTTTTCCTTTCTATTTCATTCTATTTTTACATATCCTGGTATGTTTTTTTACAGTCATTAATTTATGCTTATGATATTAATTGTTATTTTTGAGTACATGTTTTAAACTTTGTTTTTTTATGTTTCTGCAAAGTTATTGTCTCCGGTTATATTGAACATATACACATATAGTAGGTATATTCATTGTGCAGAAAATAATTATTGTACTCAGTTCCAAGAATTCATGTTTTGATATTCTATATAAAATTCTATAACTTAAAAGTACTATATATAAGCTTACATATTATCTATTTTTACATAGATATGAAGTTACTCACTTATCATTGAAGAAATTTCTTATGCAAGATTCAAAAGTTATAATTGATTTCATGTTCAAGCGTAATTTCTTTTTTGAATCTGTTAACAAATTTTTGAATTTTTTCCTGAGACATATATCACAATTGTATAATCTATGCAACTTAAATGTGTTCTTTTTCTTACGAAATGCCTTTGTATTGCATATTCTTATTTTCTTATTTATTTTCCTTTTAATGTTGATTAAAGAACCAATGCTTTATTATTTCCTGAATAATTCATTTATTAGAGGTTCTTGAGTTATGTGATAATGCCAAATAATCAAATTCATGTTGGAATATTGCTAATATTTTTTAAGAACCTATTTTTTCCATTTTTTTAATGTATGAATATTAGTAAAGGATTATTTGCAAGTTCAATGCAATTATTATTTATGATTGCGCGAAGCGCGAGCAAATTACCTAGTGATCTAATAAAAAATTATCATTTCTCTTAATTTCAAATTATTCTAATAACTTGCAAGTATAGATATTATCCATCAAAATAAAGTAATTCATATACATCATCTCATAACTTGAAAATAAACTCCACGTATGATATTTATGCAAGAATAACTAATACAATTATCACACTAGAAAATGTTATTCCTAAAATTAACACTCATTTGAAGACCATCACAAATATATCATTTACCCTAATATTTATGAAAATAGATTTCACAAAATCACAAAGGTAAGAATTGATTAAAAGTTAAAGTGAGAGAAAATAGAACCCGTTTTCAGTGTCGTTTCAATTTCTCCAATCAGTGGCTTGAGACAACAAAATTATTGCCAAATCGTTGAGTATTTGTTCCCTCACAAATAAACGTATCGAAATATTGAAAATCAGCCTGAAACTATCCCTTTCTCAGTGTCTCAATGATTGCGAATAATCATTCCTTTTCACTTGCTACTACCCATGTAACTTCTTTCCTCTTGCTGTCACACAACATTTTGTGTATACAACGGCTACTTCATCCAATAATATATTGTAGTCTTTTCCTTATATAATGGAAATCCTTACTTCTCGGAGTGCGACACCATTTTTTGGATTATTATAACAGTTAGTATCTTCTTCAAAACCCAATATCTCTTTAAAATTGTTAAAAAAAAATAGGAAGTATAAATTGAAGAAGAAGATGGATTTGAGGCATGAAGAATCACTTTTCTTAAAGAGATATTTCCCGTATACATGTTAGGGAAAATACAAGCAATTCCCTGCCTTCTAGAGAGTCCTTATATATTTATAGAACTTAAGAGATGACTTTTCATAACAGTCATGTTCTTTCATAAATAAATGATTTTTCATAGTAGTCATGTTCTTCCATGAAATATGACTTTTCATGATAGTCATGAAAGATAGTCATGTTCTTTCATGAACAAATATGTCTATTCAATTTAAGACCTCTATATATTATAAAATATCCAACATCTAGTCCAAATTAAATGGAATATAGCTGACCCCAAAATTAGCTTACGATTGGAACATAGTTAATGATGTTGTCGTCTACTTTGTTTTGCAGAGAGGGCAATTTGACATGCAAGCCTCTTCTGTCTTTCTGTTAATGTACAAATGAATGTTTTAAGTCGATCTTCCTTGAGATTCCCTTTTCTTCTTTATCTTATTAATTTGGTTTGCTTCTGGGCTCTACTCCCAAGTCTTTACCTCGTCTTGCGTGTATATTAGCAGATTACCAGAACTCATACATTTTCAGTGGCTCCCAAAAATGAAGCGAATCAAAAGTGGAAATATGATGCCTTTTTGAGTTTTCGAGGAGATGACACCCGCAATAACTTTGTTGCCCATCTTTATAAACGTCTCCAAGACATAGGAATCAATGTATTCAAAGATGATGTTAAACTTGAAAGTGGAAATTTCATTTCAACAGAACTATTGAAAGCCATTGAGGAATCAAGAACCGCCATTATTATCTTCTCCGAGGACTATGCTTCATCCACCTGGTGCTTGGAGGAACTCACAATGATTATGGATTGTGTTGACAAGAAGGAACAGAAAGCATATCCTGTCTTCTATAACATCAAGCCATCAGATATACACATGAAAGGTAAGTCATCAGAAATATTCGTTGATAGTAACACTCCGCTAATAATATTATTTATTGTTCTGACTTATTTAACTTATCAAACTTACATTCTCTTTCAAGATAACTTTTCTAATCATTATATTAATATTTTCTCTTCTATAACTAATAAATACATACGTAAGTGAAATTAATATTTTAAGCTGTCTGTGAAGATGAGAGCCGCAGCTTTGCTAAAGCGTTGGAAAAACACGGGGAAGATTTCAAGGCTAATTTTGAGAAGTTGGCATTCAAACACGAGGCAGATTTCAAGTGTGGTTTGCAGAAGGTGTTAGCCAACAAGACAGATCTTGCTCTCAGAAAAAAAGACGAGACAAATCACAAGGATAATTTGGAAAAGGTGCAGAGGTGGAAGGACGCTCTACATAGAGCTGCTGGAATAGCAGGACTGGATGTTCGTAAAACTGCTAATGGGTGAGTAGTAAAAGAACCCTTGAGCTTTCACTTAATTATTGGGACACCTTTTCATAATGTGGGAAATGCTATGCAAAGTTCCAATGGTTTCCATAGTCTTTGAAATAAACACGCTGTCATAAATAGCATGTAAACTTTTGTAGGTTTCTACCTTTTGGTATAATTCTTTTACTTATAAAAAAGTCTCTCTCTTCTACTTTAAAAGGTCAATTACACTCTTGAAAATACCATTCAATTGGATGTGCAACTAAAGCTTTTGGGTTAAAATACACTTTCGATGAACTCGTTAACAGAAATTTTTGCCTGGGTGAGTGGAGGGGGTAGGCGTGTAATTCAAGAGAGAAACAGAATCATGTGAACATGACATGATTTTGGTTACAGTATGCTTCTATATTTTGGTTTTGAGTGACAAACTTCAGTTTTGTGTTTTGCATGTCATTTAGGCTCATGAAATGTGTACTCTGTATAAATCAGTCAACAACCATGTACTTGACTGTGAGAGTAATCAAGTAAAATTACTTCCGGTGAAAATTAATGCTTTCTTCTCTGGGTCCCAAAGTTGCGAGCTGCTAATAGAATAGTAAAACGTAGATTGCAATACAAAAACTCGTTAACAGGAGTAAATAATATTGCATGGTCAATAATATATACTCTTTAGTCTTACATAGATAACCCCTTAAACTTGTCACCGATGGTCATGTAGACACTTCAATTATTTTGGTGGCCATAGACACCTTTTGTTGGCATAGGTGTGTCTTTTGAACCCCTTGATATGAACTGGAAACACGGGCGCAATTCAATTGTTCTTGAGCACGTAAGGTGTATTATTGCCCATGTCCAAATTTCCTAATTTAGCCTTAATTGCTAAAATAGATCAATTGGATGTGGTTTGTTTGATTTTTTTTTGCTATGGGACTTGCTGAGAAACCAATGAAGTTATTTTGTGCATTTTGTATTGAGCTTTATGTACTATATAAAGAAGTGAAATTGTGGCACCCAAGGGTGTGGCCTGGTGGTCAATGAAGTGGTTGAGGACCCTGAGGTCTTAGGTTCAAAACTGAGTGGAGACAAAAAAACACTAGGTGATTCTTCCCATTTATCCTAGCTTTGGTGGACTGAGTTACCTGGTACCTGCTGCTGGTGGGAGGTGGCAGGTGTCACGCCCCGAGCCTACACCCTGGGCGGGACCGGCACCCGGAGACCATTTCTGGCCCCAAGCGAACCCTTGGCCTGGCTTTCTTAACTCAGCGGAAAC
>JAJONQ010057634.1:0-13567 GCA_036250385.1 Solanum microdontum
ATCCGAAATTACAAAGTCATTTTTACCAAAAATTTTCATGGATGTCCGTTAAGACCTTAGCTATGAAGTCAGTTGGCCCTAACTTCCAAAACAACCCATTTTCAAGGTAAACAATCCCTGGAGCAGGTAAAACCACATTTTGCCGATTTTCATGTGCTATAGGTCACTATCTTTATTGGTGATCCGAAATTCTGACGTAATTTTTACCAAAAAATTTCATGTACGTTTGTTATGACCTTAGTTATGGAGCTAGTTGGCCCTGACGTCCAAAACTGCCCATTTTCAAGGTCATACGAGGCTCGAAGTAGGTAAACCCCCCATTTTATCGATTTTCTTGTGCTATAAGATCACTATCTTTTTTGGTGATCCGGAATTCCAATGTCTTTTTTGCCGAAATGTTTCATGGACGTCCGTTAAGACCTTAGCTATGGAGCAAGTTGGCCCTTATGTTCAAAACGGGCCAATTTCAAGGTCAAAGGATCCCCGGAGCAGGTAAATCCCCTATTTTGGCAATTTTTGTGTGTTATAGTTCACCATCTTTTTTGGTGATCCAGAATTCTGACGTCCTTTTTCCTTAAATTACTCATAGACGTTCGTTAATACCTTAGCTATGGAGCCAGTTGACCCTAACGGCTAAAACAACCTATTTTCAAGGTCAAACGAACCCCGGAGAAGGTAAACCCCCCATTTTGCCAATTTTTGTGTGCTATAGCTCACCATTTTTTTGTGACTTGGAATTTCGACGTCATTTTTGCTGAAAGTTTTCATGGACGTTTGTTAAGACCTTGTTCTATGGAGTCAGTTAGCCCTGACGGCCAAAACGGCGTATTTTCAAGGTCAAACAATCCCCGTAGCAGGTAAACCCCCCATTTTATCAATTTTCATGTGCTATAGTTCACCATCTTTTTTGGTGATGCAGAATTTTGACGTCATTTTCTGAAATTTTTCGTAGATGTTCGTTAAGACCTTAGCTATGAGCCAGTTGGGCCCTACTATCAAAACAATCCATTTTCAAGGTCAAACGATCCCTGGAGCAAGTAAACCCCCATTTTGGCGATTTTCATATGCTATGGTTCACTATCATTTTTGGTGATCCAGAATTCCGACGTCGTTGTTTGCTAAAAATTCTCATAGACGTTCATTAAGACCTTAGCTATAGAGTCAGTTGGCCGTGACGGCCAAAACGGCCCATTTTCAAGGTCAAACGAGCCCCGGAGCAGGTATACCCCCCATTTTGTTGATTTTGGTGTGCTATAGTTCACCATCATTTTTGTAATCCGGAATTTCATCGTCATTTTTGCTTAATTTTTTCATGAACGTTCGCTAAGACCTTAGATATGGAGCCAGTTGGCCCTAACGGCCAAAACGACCCATTTTCAAAGTCAAACAATCCCAGAGCAGGTAAACCCCCCATTTTGTTGATTTTCGTGTACTATAGTTCACCATCTTTTTTGTTGATCCGGAATTCCAACATCATTATAGCCGAAATTTTTCGTAGACGTCCATTAAGACATTAGCTAAGGATCCAGTTGGCCTTGACGGTCAAAACAACTCATTTTCAAGGTCAAACGATCCCCGGAACAGATAAACCACACATTTTGCTTAATTTCATGTGCTATAGTTTACCATCTTTTTTGGTGATCCGAAATTCCGACGTCTTTTTTACCGAAATATTTCATGGACGTCTGTTAAGACCTTAGTTATGGAGCCAGTTGGCCCTAATGGCCAAAACGGAACATTTTCAAGGCCGAATGATCCCAGAGCTGATAATCCCCCCATTTTGCCAATTTTCGTGTGCTATAGTTCACCATATTTTTTGGTGATTCGAAATTCCATCGTCATTTTTGCCGAAATTTTTCATAGACCTTCGTTAAGACCTTAGTTATGGAGCCAGTTGGCCCTGATGGCCAAAACGACCCATTTTTAAGGTCAAACGATCCTCAGAGCAGTTAAACCCCCATTATGCCAATTTTCGTGTGCTATAGTTCACCATATTTTTTGGTGATCCAGAATTTCGACGTGATTTTTGCCAAAATTGTTGATGGGCATTCGCTAAGACCTTAACTATGGAGCCAGTTGGCCCAGACAATCAAAACGGCCCATTTTCAAGGTCAAATGATCCTCGGAACAGGTAAACCCTCTACTTTGCCAATTTTTGTGTGCTATAGTTCACCAGCTTTTTTAGTGATTCGGATTTCCGACGTCATTTGTGTCAAAAGTTTTCATGGACATCCGTTAAGACCTTAGTTATGGAGCTAATTTTTACTCTGACGGCAAAAACGACCCATTTTCAAGGTCAAACGAGCCACGGAGCATGAATACCCCCTATTTTGTTGATTTTCGTGTGCTATAGTTCACTATCCTTTTTGGAGATCCAGAATTTTGACGTTATTTTTGCTGAAATTTTTCATGGACATTCTTTACGACCTTAGCTATATATCTAGTTGGCCTTGACCGCCAAAACAACCCATTTTCAAGGTCAAATGATCCCCGGAGCAGGTAAACCCCTCATTTTGTCGATTTAATGTATAGTTCACCATCTTTTTTGGTGATCCGAAATTGCGACGTTATTTTTATCAAAATTTTTGTAGACGTCCGTTAAGATCTTAGCTATGGAGCCAGTTGGCACTTACAGTCAAAACGGCCTATTTTCAAGGTCAAACGAGCCCCGGAGCAGGTAAACCACACTTTCTACCGATTTTTGTATGCTATAGTTCACCACCTTTTTTGGTGATTCAGAATTCCAATGTCATTTTTACTAAAAATTTTCATGGACATTTTTTAAGACCTTAGCTATGGAGACAGTTGGTCCTGACGGCCAAAACGACCCATTTTAAAGGTCAAACGATCCCTAGAGTAGGTAAACCCCCAATTTTGTCGATTTTCGTGTGCTATAGTTCACCATATTTCTTGTTGATCAAGAATTTCGAAGTCATATTTGCTGAAATTTTTCATGGATTTATGTTAAGACCTTAGTTATGGAGCCAGTTGACCCTCACGACCAAAACGGCCCATTTTAAAGGTCAAACAATCCACGGAGCAGGTAAACCCTCCTTTTGACAATTTTCATGTGCTATAATTCACCATCTTTTTTAGTGATCCAGAATTCCAAAGTCATTTGTGCCAAAAAATTTCATAGACATCCGTTAAGAACTTAGGTATGGAGCCAGTTGACCCTGACAGAAAAATGACCCATTTTCAAGGTCAAACGAGACCCAGAGCTGTAAACCCCCCATTTTGTCAATTTTCCTATGCTATAGTTCACCATCTTTTTTGGTGATCCAAAACTCCGACATCGTATTTCCCAAAAATTTTCATAGTCGTTAGACCCTAGATATGAAGCAGTTGGCACTAACAACCAAAACAACCCATTTTAAAGGTCAAACGAACCCCAGAGCAAGTAAACCCCCAATTTGCCGATTTTCGTGTGATATAGTTCACCATCTTTTTTGGTGATCCAGAATTCCGACGTCATTTTTACCAAAAATTTTATAGACGTCCGTTAAGACCATAAAATAGAGCCAATTGACACTGACGGCAAAAACGACCCATTTTCAAGGTCAAACGAACCCGAAGCAGGTAAACCACCATTTTACCGAATTTCATGTGCATAGTTCAACATCTTTTTTGGTAATCCAGAAATCCGACGTCATTCTTGCTAAAAAATCTCACGGACATCCGTCAAGACCTAAGCTATGGAGCCAGTTGGCCCTGACAGCAAAAACAACCCATTTTCAAGGTCAAACGAGCCCCAGAGCAGGTAAACCCACCATTTTGCTTATTTCACCATCCTTATTGGTGATCGGAATTTCGACATCATTTTTGCCGAATTTTTCATGGACGTCCGTTAAGACCTTACCAATGGAGACAGTTGGCCCTCACGACCAAAACAACCCATTTTAAAGGTCAAACAATCCCCAGAGCAGGTAAACCCCTCATTTTGCCGATTTTCGTGTGCTATAGTCCATGGATTTTTTGTGATCCTTAATTCCAACGTCATTTTAGCCAAAAAATTTCATAGACGTCCGTTAAGACCCTTGGTATGGAGCCAGTTGGCCCTGACAACCAATTAAGCCCATTTTCAAGGTCATACGATCCCTAGGGAAGGTAAACCGTGTATTTTTCTTATTTTCTAGTGTTATAGTTCTCCATCTTTTTTGGTGATCCGGAATTCTGACTTAATTTTTGTCGAAATTTTTCATGGATGTTCGTTCAAGACCTAAGCTGTGGAGTGAGTTGACCCTGATGGCTAAAACAACCCATTTACAAGGTCAAATGAGCCTCGGAGCAGGTAAATCCCTATTTTGCCAATTTTCGTGTGCTACAGTTCACTATCTTTGTTGGTGATTCAGAATTCCTATGACATTTTTTTTGAAATTTTTCATAGACGTTCTTTAAGACCTTAGATATGGAGCTTGTTGGCCCTGACGGATTAAGCATCCCATTATCAAGGTCAAACGATCCTCGGAGTAGGTAAACCGCCTATTTTGTCAATTTTCGTATGCTATAGTTCACCATCTTTTCTGGTGATCTGAAATTTTGACGTTATTTTTGCCTAAAATTTTTGTATACTTTTGTTAAGATCTTAGCTATAGATCCAATTGGCACTGACGGTCAAAACGGCCTATTTTCAAGGTCAAACGATCTCCAGAGAAGGTAAACCACGCATTTTGCCGATTTTCGTGTGCTATAGTTCATCATCTATTTTGGTTATCTAGAATTACGATGTCATTTTTACTGAATTTTTTCATGGACGTTCGTTAAGACCTTAGCTATAGAGCCAGTCGGTCCTGACGGCCAAAACGATCCATTTTAAAGGTCAAACGAACCCCGGAGAAGGTAAATCCCCCAATTTTGCCATTTTTCGTGTGCTATAGTTCAACATCTTTTTTGGTGATCCGAAATTCCAATGTAATTTTTGTCGAAACTTTTCATGGACGTTCGTTAAGACCTTTACTATGGAGCCAGTTGGCCTTGACGGCCAAAACGGCCCATTTGCAAGGTCAAACGAGCCTTGGAGCAAGTAAACCCCATTTATTCATTCTTCATGTGCTACATAGTTCACCATCTTCTTTGGTGCTCCAGAATTCCGACGTCATTTTTGCCAAAATTTATCATAGACGTCCATTAAGATCTTCGCTATTGAGCCAGTTGGCACTGGCGGTCAAAACGACCCATTTTTAAGGTCAAACGAGACTCGGAGTAGGTAAACCCGCCCATTTTACCAGTTTTCGTATGCTATAATTTACCATCTTTTTTGATGATCCAAAATTCGACGTCATTTTTGCCAAAAAATTTCATGGACGTCCATTAAGACCATAGCTATGGAGTTAGTTGGCCTTGACAGCAAAAATGACCCATTTTCAAGGTCAAATGATCCCCGAAGCAGGTAAAACCCCTATTTTGGCAATTTTCGTGTGCTATAGTTCACCATCATTTTTGCTAATCTAGAATTTCGACGTTATTTTTTGCCAAAATATTTCATGGACGTCCGTTAAGACGTTAGATATGGAGTCAGTTGGCCTTGACGGCCAAAACAACCAATTTTCAAGGTCAAATGTTCCCTAGAGAAGGTAAACCCCCTATTTTCCCAATTTTCGTGTGCTATAGTTCACTATCTTTTTTGGTGATCTAGAATTCCGAAGTCATTTTTGCTAAATTAGTTCATGGACGTTTGTTAAGACCTTAGCTATGGAGCCAGTTTGCTCTGACGGCCAAAACAGCCCATTTTCATGGTCAAACGATCCCCGGAGTAGGTAGACCTCCCATTTTATCGATTTTCGTGTGTTATAGTCCTTGAATTTTTGGTGATCCAGAATTCCGATGTCATTCTTGCCGAAATTTCTCATGGACGTCCATTAAGACCTTAGATATGGAGCTAGTTGGCCCTGACAGCAAAAAACGATCCATTTTCAAATTCAAACGATATTAGTGTGCTATAGTTCACTATCTTTTTTGGTGATTCGGAATTCCGACGTTATTTTTGCCAAATTTTTTGTAGACGCCTGTTAAGATCTTAGTTATGGAGTCAGTTGGCACTAACAGTCAAAACAACCTATTTTGAAGGTCAAACGATCCCCGGAGCAGGTAAAACCCACATTCTGTCGATTTTCGTATGCTATAGTTCACCATGTTTTTTGGTGATCCAGAATTCCAACGTCATTTTTACTAAAAAATTACATAGACATTCATTATGACCTTAACTATGGAGCCATTAGGTCCTGACGGCCAAAACGACCCATTTTAAAGGTCAAACGATTCCCAGAGTAGGTAAACTCCCAATTTTGTCAATTTTCATGTGCTGTAGTTCACAATATTTTTTGGTGATCCAGAATTTCGAAGTCATTTTTGCTGAAAATTTTCATGGACATCGTTAAGAGCTTAGCTATAGTGCCAATTGGCCTTGACGGTCAAAACGACCCATTTTCAGGGTTAAATGATCCCTGGAGCAGGTCAACCCTCAATTTTGCCAATTTTCGTGTGCTATAGTTCACCATCTTTTTTAGTGATCCGAAATTTTGATGTCATTTGTGTCAAAAAATTTCATAGACATCCGTTAAGACGTTAGTTATGGAGCCAGTTTTTACTTTGACGGCAAAAACGCCCCATTTTCAAGGTCACACGAGCCCCAGAGCATGTAAACCCCCTATTTTGTCAATTTTTATGTGCTATAGTTCACCATCTTTTTTGGTAATCTAGAATTTTGACATTATATTTGTCGAAACTTTTCATTGATGTTCGTTAAGACCTTTGCTAATGAGACAGTTGGCCATAATGGCCAAAACTGCCTATTTTAAAGGTCAAATGAACCCCAGAGCAAGTAAACCCCATATTTTGTCGATTTTTGTGTGCTATAGTTCACCATCTTTTTTGGTGATCTGGAATTCCAATGTTATTTTTGCCGTAATTTTTTGTAGACGTTCGTTAAGATCTTAGCTATGGAGCCAGTTGGCCCTGACGACCAAAATGGCTCATTTTCAAGGTCAACCGAGCCTCAAAGCAGGTAAACCCCCCATTTTTTGTCGATTTTCGTGTGCTATATAGTTCACTATCTTTTTGGTGATCCAGAATTTCGACGTCAATTTTGCCAAAAATTTTCATGGACGTCCGTTAAGACCTTAGCTATAGAGACAGTTGGCCCTGGCGGCCAAAACGTCCCATTTTAAAGGTCAAACGATCACTGAAGCTGGTAAGCCTCCCTTTTGCCAATTTTTGTGTGGTATAGTTCACCATCTTTTTTGGTGATCCGAAATTTCGAAGTCATTTTTGCTGAAAATTTTCATGGAGGTCTGTTAAGACCTTACCTATGGAGCCAGTTGACCCTGACAGCCAATTGGCCCATTTTCAAGGTCAAACAAGTGTCAGAGATGGTAAACCTCACATTTTGCCAATTTTCGTATGCTATATAGTTCACCATGTTTTTTGGTGGTCGAAAATTTCGACGTCTATTTTGTCGAAATTTTTTGTAGACGTCCGATCTTAGATATGGAGCATGTTGGCACTGATGGTCAAAATGATCCATTTTCAAGGTCAAACGAGCCTCGAAGTAGGTAAACACCTCATTTTGTCGATTTTTGTGTGCTATAGTTCACTATCTTTTTTGGTGATCCAGAATTTCAACGTCATTTTTGCCAAAAATTTTCATGGACGTCCTTTAAAACGTTAGTTATGGATCCAGTTGGGCCTAACGGCAAATACGACCCATTTTCACAGTCAAACGATCCCCGGAGTAGGTAAACCTCCCATTTTGCCAAATTTCATGTGCTATAATTCACCATCATTTTTGGTGATCCAGAATTCTGACGTTATTTTTGCTGAAAATTTTCAAGGACATCCGTTAAGACCTAAGCTATGGAGCTAGTTTGCCCTAATGGGGAAAACGTCCTATTTTCAAGGTCAAACGAGCCTCGGAGCAGGTAATCCCCACATTTTGCCTATTATCGTATGTTATAGTTCACCATCTTTTTTTGTGATGTGATTTTTTACATCATTTTTGCCGAAAATTTTCATGAACGTCTGTTAAGACCTTAGATATGGAGACAGTAGGCCCTGACGGCCAAACCACTTGTTTTCAAGGTCAAACAATCCCTAGAGCAGGTAAACCCGTCATTTTGCCGATTTTCGTGTGCTAATAGTGCATGGATTTTTTGTGATCCTGAATTCTGACGTCATTTTTGCCAAAAAATTTCATCGACGTCCGTTAAGACCTTAAATATGGAACCATTTGGCCTTGACGGACAAAATGATCCATTTTCAAGGTCAAACAAGCCTCGGAGAAGGTAAACAATCATTTTGCCAATCTTCGTGTGCTATATAGTTCACCATCTTCTTTGGTGATCCCGAATTACGATGTCATTGTTGCCAAAATTTATCGTAGACGTTCATTAAGATCTTAGCTATTGACCCAGTTGGCACTGACGGTCAAAACAACCCATTTTCAAGGACAAATGAGCCTCGGAGTAGGTAAACCCCCCATATTGCCAGTTTTCATGTGTTATAATTCACCATCTTTTTTGGTGATCCGAAATTCCGACGTCATTTTTGCCAAAATTTTTCATGGATGTCCATTAAGACCATAACTATGGAGCCAGTTGGCCTGGATAGCAAAAATGACCCATTTTCAAGGTCATACGATCCCTAGAGCAGGTAAACCCCCATTTTGGCAATTTTCATGTGCTATAGTTCACCATATTTTTTGGTAATCCAGAATTTCGATGTCATTTTTGCCGAAATTTTTCATGAACTTCCGTTAAGACTTTTGCTATGGAGTCAGTTGGCCCTGAAGGCGAAAACAGCCCATTTTCAAGGTCAAACGTTCCCTAGAGCAAGTAAACCCCCTATTTTACGGATTTTCGTGTGCTATAGTTCACCATTCTTTTTGGTGATCCAGAATTCAAAGTCATTTTTGCTGAAATATTTTATGGACGTTCGTTAATACCTGAGCTATGGAGCCAGTTTTCTCTGACAGCTAAAACGACCCATTTTCATGGTCAAACGATCCCCGGAGTAGGTAAACCTCCTATTTTGCCAATTTTTGTGTGCTTTAGTCCATGAATTTTTGGTGATCCAGAATTCCCACGTCATTCTTGCCGAAATTTCTCATTGTCGTCCGTTAAGACCTTAGATATGGAGCTAGTTGGCCCTGACAACAAAAATGACCCATTTTAAAATTCAAACGATCCCTAGAGTAGGTAAACCCCTCATTTTGCCAATTTTCATGTGCTATAGTTCACCATCTTTTTCGGTGATCCAGAATTCCGAAGTCATTTTTGTCAAAACTTTTCAAGGACTTTCGTTAAGACCTTAGATATGGAGTCAGTTTGCTCTTACGGCTAAAACGACCCATTTTCAAGGTCAAACAAGCCTTGGAGCAGGTAAACCCTGCATTTTGCCAATTTTCGTGTGCTATAGTTCACCATCTTTTTTAGTGATTCGGAATTTCGACGTCATTTTTGCCTTGATTTTTCATTGACATCCATTAAAACCTTGGCTATGTAGCCATTTGGCCCTGACTGCAAAACCGACCCATTTTCAAGGTCAAACGAACCTCGTAGCAGGTAAACCCCCTATTTAGCTAATTTTCATGAGTTATAGTTCACCATCTTTTTTGGTGATCAAGAATTCCTATGTTATTTTTGCCGAAATTTTTCATTGACGTCCGTTAAAACCTTAGTTATGGAGCCGATTGTCCCTAACGGCAAAAATGAACCATTTTCAAGGTCAAACGAGCCCCGGAGCAGGTAAATCCCCCATTTTGCTGATTTTTGTCAAACGATCCCCGGAGGATGTAGACCCCCCATTTTGCCAATTTTCGTATGCTATAGTTCAGCATCTTTTTTGTTGATCCAGAATTTCGATGTTAGTTTTGCCAAAATTTTTCATGGATGTCCGTGAAGTCTTTAGCTATGGTTGTAGTTGGCCCTGACGGTCAATACAACCCATTTTAAAGATCAAACGAGCACCGGAGCAGGTAAACCCCCCATTTTGCCTATTTTCGTGTGCTATAGTTCACAATATTTTTTGGTGATCTGAAATTTTGACGCCATTTTTGCCAATCGAGACATCCGTTAAGACCTTAGCTATGGAGCCACTTTGCCCTGACGGCCAAAACGACCCATTTATAAGGTCAAAAATGCCTCGGAACTGGTAAACCCCCCATTTTGACAATATTCGTATGCTATAGTCCATAGATTTTTGGTGATCCAAAATTTCAATGTCATTTTCCTTGAAATTTATCATGGACGTCCGTTAAAACATTAGCTATGGAGCCAGTTGGCCAAAACAACCTATTTTCAAGGTCAAATGAGACTCGGAGCAGGTAAACCCCCCACTTTGCCAATATTCGTATGATATAGTTCACCAATTTTTTTGGTGATCCGAAATTCTGACGTTATTTTTGCCGAATATTTTCATAAACGTCCGTTAAGATCTTAACTATGGAGCCAGTTGGCCTTGACGGCCAAAAAAGCTCATTTTGAAGGTCAAACGATCCCCGGAGCAGGGAAACCCCCAATTTTACTGATTTTCGTGTGCTCTAGTACAAGGTTTTTTGGTGATCCGAAAGTTAGACGTCATTTTTGCTGAAATATTTCATGTACGTCCGCTAAGAACTTAACTGTGGAACCAGTTAGCCCTGACGACAAAAAAGGCCAATTTTAAATGTTAAACAAGCCCAGAGCAGGTAAACCCCTTATTTTGCTGATTTTCGCATGCTATACCTCACCATCTTTTTCGGCGATCAAGAATTCCGACGTCATTTTTATCAAAATTTTTCATGGATTTCCATTAAGACCTTAACTATGGAGTCAGTTGTCCCTGACGGCCAAAACGCTTCATTTTCAAGGTCAAATGAATCTCTGAGAAGGTAAACCCCTTATTTTGCCGATTTTGTGTGCTATAATTTACCATCTTTTTTGGTGATCCGGAATATTGTCGTCATTTTTGCCAAAAAATTTCTTGCATGTTCGTTAAAACCTATCTATGGAGCCAGTTGGCCCTGACGGCCAAAATGACCCATTTTAAAGGTCAAATGAGACCCGAAGCAGGTAAACCCCCCATTTTGTCAATTTTCGTGTGCTATAGATCACCATCTTTTTTGGTCATCCAGAATTCTGACTTCATTTTTGTAGAAAATTTTCATGGTCGTCCGTTAAAACCTTAGCTAAGGAGCCAGTTGGCACTGACTGTCACAAAAACCCATTTTCAAGGTCAAACGAGTCTCGGAGCAGGTAAACCCCCATTTTGCCTATTTTCATGGGCTATAGTGCACATCTTTTTTAGTGATTCCGAATTATGACGTCATTTTTGCTAAAATTTTTCATGGACGTTCATTAAGACCTTAGTGATGGAGCAAGTTGTCCCTAGCGGCCAAAATGGCTCATCTTTAAGTTCAAACAAAACCCGATGCAAGTAAACCCCCCGTTTTGCCAATTTACATATGCTATAATTCAATATCTTTATTGGTGATCTAGAATTCTGACGTTATTTTTGCCAAAATTTTTCATGAACGTTTGTTAAGACCTTAACTAATGGCCAGTGACTCTAACAACTAAAACAACTTATTTCAATGTCAAACGATCCCCGGAGCAAGTAAACCCCCCATTTTGTCAATTTTCATATGTTGTACTTCACCATCTTTTTTGGTGATCCAGTATTTCGACGTCATTTTTGCTTAAATTTTTCATGGACGTCCGTTAAGACCTTAGCTACAGATCCAGTTGGCCCTGACGGGCAAAACAACCCATTTTCAAGGTCAAACGAGACCCGGATCAGTCAAACCCCTAATTTTGCCAATTTTTGTATGATATAGTCCATCATCTTTTTTGTGATCCAGAATTTTGACGTTATTTTTGCTGAATTTTTTCTTGGACGTTTGTTAAGACCTCAGCTAGTGAGTAAGTTGACCCTGACGGTCAAAACGACCAATTTTCAAGGTCAAATGAACCTCGGAGCAAAAAACCCCTCATTTTGTCGATTTTCGTATGCTATAGGTCATCGTCTTTTTTGGTGATCCGTAATTTCGTGTCATTTTTGCCAAAACTTTTTGTAGACGTCTGCTAATACCTTAGCCATGGAGCCAATTGGCCCTGATTGTCAAAACAACCCATTTTCAAGGTCAAATGATCCCCAAAAAAGGTAAACCCCCAATTTTTGTCAATTTTCATGTGTTATAGTTTACCATCATTTTTGGTGTTTCAGAATTCCGACGTCATTTTTGGCGAAAGTTTTCATGGACGTCCGTTAAGACATTAGCTATAGTGCCATTTGACCCTGACAGCCAAAACAGACGATTTTCACGGTCAAATGATCCCCGGAGCAGGTAAAGCCCACATTTTACGGATTTTCGTGTGCTATAGTTCACCATCATTTTTGGTGATTCCGAATTCCGACGTCATTTTGTCAAACTTTTTCATGGACATCCGTTGAGAGCTTAGCTGTGGAGCCAGTTGGTCCTAATGGCTAAAACAACCCATTTTCAAGGTCAAACGAGCCTCTGAGCAAGTAAGCTCCCTAATTTGCCTATTTTCGTGTGCTATAGTTCACTATTTTTTTTTGTGATCGTGAATTCTGGCATCATTTTTGCCAAAAATTTTCATCGACGTCCTTTAAAACCTTAGCTATGTAGCCAGTTGGCCCTGATGGCCAAAACAACTCATTTTCAAGCTGAAACGAGTACCTGAGCAGGTAAACCCATTATTTTGCCAATTTTCATGTGCTATAGTCCTTGGATTTTTTGTGATCTTGAATTTCGACGTCATTTTTGCCTAAAAGTTTCATGGACGTCCCTTAAGACCTTAGCTATGGAGCCAGTTGGATCTGACGGCCAAACGTCCTATTTTCAAGGTCAAACGAACCACATAGCAGGTAAACCCCCTATTTTGCTAATTTTCATTTGCTAGTCCATGGATTTTTGGTGATGTAGAATTTCGACGTCATTTTTCCAAAAAATTTCATGGACGTCGGTTAAGACCTTAGCTAAGGAGCCAGTTGGCCCTAACGGCCGAAACGAAACATTTTCAAGGTCAAACCATCCCAAGAGCAGGTAAACCCCAAATTTGGATAATTTTCGTTTGCTAGTCCATGGATTTTTGGTGATGTAGAATTTCGACGTCTTTTTTCCAAAAAATTTCATGGACGTCGGTTAAGACCTTAGCTAAGGAGCCAGTTGGCCCTAACGGCCGAAACGAAACATTTTCAAGGTCAAACCATCCCTAGAGCAGGTAAACCCCATATTTTGCTAATTTTCGTTTGCTAGTCCATGGATTTTTGGTGATGTAGAATTTCGACGTCTTTTTTCCAAAAAATTTCATGGACGTCGGTTAAGACCTTAGCTAAGGAGCCAGTTGGCCCTAACGGCCGAAACGAAACATTTTCAAGGTCAAACCATCCCTAGAGCAGGTAAACCCCATATTTTGCTAATTTTCGTTTGCTAGTCCATGGATTTTTGGTGATGTAGAATTTCGACGTCTTTTTTCCAAAAAATTTCATGGACGTCGGTTAAGACCTTAGCTAAGGAGCCAGTTGGCCCTAACGGCCGAAACGAAACATTTTCAAGGTCAAACCATCC
>JAJONQ010057636.1:0-15007 GCA_036250385.1 Solanum microdontum
AAAAGTTTGGCTTATCTATGTCATTGTCATTTGAGAAAAGACTCATCCATGTCATTATTTTTCAACTCTGGTTTTGCAAAATAATTGTTTACCTCAACAAGACCCCAAACAACTTTTAACACTTTTCATTTGGGGTTTTGGACGAAATGTACTCTTTTTGCTTCTTCTTCCTCAAGAACACCAAGAACATAGGGAGAGCATAAAAAACTCCCAAATTTCCAACTTCTTCAATTCTTCACAAAATCACCTCAAATTTTGGCCATGTCAAAAAAAAGAAGCCAAATTTCTAAAATCATTTGTGGAATTAAAAAAATCCACCTGTATTATAAAAAATATTCCCAAAAAAATGAAAATCAGTCCCAAAATTTCAAAAATTTGCTTTGATTCGTGTTTTTTGTTGTTGTTCTTGACACTAGATCCTTGTTCCCTAGTGTTCTTTGAGTTTATGTTCAAAATTTCAAGTGATTTGAAGTTGTGGAGAAAATTCCACCATTTAAGGATGTTGAAGTTTTGAAAATTTAAAGAAATTTCAAGTAAGTCATGTTGAATTCGAGCTCAAAAGATATTGAGTTTTGGTATCTAGCTCGGAGGGAAGCTGCTCTTGAAATTTTGAAATAGCTGAAAATTTGGGAGTTTTTGATATTCTTCATGTGTTGGTGTTATTGAGGAAAAAGAAGCAAAAAAAGTACAATTGATCCAAAAACCCCAATTAAAAAGTGTTGAAAGTTATTTGGTTTGTTGAGGTAAAAATGGTTTTGCAAACCGGAGTAAAAAAAGAATGGCATGGATAAGCCTTTCCTCAAACGGTAATGGCATAAATGAGCCAAACTTTTAACGGATTGCATAAATGAGCCTTTTCTCAAAGTTCGATGACATAGAATTGACAGTGAGTTGATCATCCTTACCTCGTGAAGTTCTCTAGCATAGAATTGGCTATTGACAATACAGAGGCTAGAGATGTTGAACAATTGTGTGACTTATGTCATGATGTAGTGGAGGATCTAGTAGTGAGTTTGTGAACCTTTATCCCCCCCACTCCCCCCCCCCTCTAAACCAAGAAATGGGGTAAGGGAAAAGGGAAAGAAGAAGCGGAAAAAACAACACATCCAGAAACATGTTACTCCGCTGAACTTTAATTTGATAGCTCTCTCCATGTTGCATTTACTAAATCATTTTTGTGTTGACCATCAAGGTCCAAGAACTTCGAGAAACTTCCAATTGCCCATTGTCAATGTGAACTCTTTAAATGACATTTACTGGTGTTGAACGGTTTTAAATACTTTTTCCTTAAAATTACATCTAGATCAATTTCTAAACATCAATTTCGAAATAGAACAGATTGTTGGAAAGGACTTTTTTTGTTTTGTTTTTTTACTTTAATTCACCCAATAATATTTAAATATATGATGATAAACTTGGATATCAATTTCTAAACATCAAAAAAACGACAAGCCCTGATTTCTCGCTGCTTTCTGGAAAAATGAATCCTCCAATTCCAGGTTCTTCTTCTTCGTCTTCTTAGTCTTCTTGTTTCTTTATCTTCTGAAGTTCTTGAAATTCTTGAAAGTTTGGTTGAAATCAAATGATTTTGAAATGACCCAAATGGAAAATAATGAATGACATGTAAAATTGGAATAGCATGAGAATGTTGTGCCCTAGCGATGAGCTGTTATCTTAAATTTTCTCCTATTTTTAATTTATTGATGTCAAATTCCATAGGGGAGATCCATCTTGAAATACTAACACCCATAAATGCCTTGAATAGTTCGCGTAATTTTCTAATTAAATTGATAGTTGTTCATGTTACTGAAGATCAAATGGATGAAGATACGGATTCAGATCGTAGATACCGTGGCATGTTGCAAAGGATAAAAATGAGGAAATATGAACGTGAGAGGATACAAAAGAGAAGAGGATTAATTTTGACATGGGAGATACTTGAACAAGAAATGGATGAATTCCTTTTGGAGAATTATTCAGATGATTTAGACTTGGAAATTCATATCGTTTCGTTTGCTGAAACTGGCGAGGCACCATTAGATTTGATCTTGCCACTATTGAGGTACCAAAAGGAGTGGTTGGCTTGGTCATTAAAGCAAGAAACTATATTTAAAGGGGGTATTCTTGCTGATGAAATGGGAATGGTGAAGACGGTTGAAGCCATAGCACTTGTGCTTGATCAACGCGAATTAAAGAAAGCAACTAGTGGTTCCAGTATATTGTCGTCTTCACTCAGTACTTCCCAGGAACTCCCAACAGTAAAAGGAACTCTTGTTGTATGTCCTCTGATTGGAGCAATGCAATAGGTTTGCGAGATTAACGTTGCACCACTGAAGGAAGCAACAAAACTCTTCTTTATGATGGCGCCAACAGGGAGAAATGTATGTACAAACTAGAGGAGTATGATTTTTTCATTACTACGTACTCCACTATCCAAGCTGACTATAAGCCAAAAAAGGCAAAGAAGAACTGCAGTGTTGGTGAAGATGTGTCCAAGAGGAAGTCAGTTTTGCATTCAGTGAAGTGGGAACGTATCATTTTGGATGAGGCAAGTCATACATTCATAGATTCATGCATTAACTTTTTGTTTTCTTAACTTGGCATTTCCGGGTACATGGTGTTCATTTACTGTTTATGCAATCTTTTTCAAGTCGATCATGTTAACTACTGAATAATGTGCTAACAGCTATGTTGGTTATTAGAATGTGAAGAATCTTATGGTGGTTTGGAAGAAACCTATACAGTTAACTGCTGAATTATGGAGAGTACCTCCATAATGTTTCAGCTATTAAGACACAACATAATGTAAGAATATGGAATTTATGTCTGTCAATGAACTTTGTTTGCTCAACTGCTCAACATGTGAAATTTCATCTTCAATTCTAGTTTGATCATTCGTTTCTATTTTCATGATGGATATGGACATACTGTTCTCTCTGTTGTCCTTGAACACTGATGCATGTGGTTTGTAGTTTGTGCCTGGTCTAGCTGCTGAGAGTAGAACTCCTAAATTTCATATGACACCAGATATTTTATCTGAAATGTTCTTAACTGATTGAATGTTTATGACATAGGCTCATCATATCAAATCTGTACACAGCAACTCCACAAAAGTGGTTCTTGCTTTAGAATCTTTCTATAAGTGGGCCTTAACTGGTACACCCCTGCAAAACCGCATGGGGGAATTGTACTCATTTGTAAGTTAACTTCTGTTACTTTAACTACATTTTATTTACTTATTTAGTTGCGAGGTTAATTAAATTCTTTACTTCTACTCAGGTCCGTTTCTTTCAAGTTATGCCTTGTGCTTGTTACCTTTGCGAAGATTGTAATTGCAGTTGACTTGATTTTAGGTAGACACAAAGATTCTTTTTTTATATCCTTGTTTCTACCCTGATGGTGAAATTCTCAATGCTCAAAGTCTATTTTACTTTATATTGTTGTTATTTTGCTTCTCAATCAGTGTTACTTCTGAAACATCTTGTGTTGTCTGTCCTTTGATAAATTCTACAACTTCTCTGATGTGTGCCCACAGTGCTCCCACCAACCTGCACGTCACTTCCTCTGGTGGAAGAAAGTAAGTTGAAAATTAGTAATTTACATACTTTTGAAGTTTCATCTTATTGCTGACATAGTAAAGTTGAAATATCTTTTTTTTTTCTAGTATATTGAAAAACCGTTAAAGTCATACGATAATGAAGGTAGAGATGCGATGGAGTGGTTGAAGTACAAAATTCTGAAAAGTCTATTGCTAAGACGTACCAAAAAAGAAAGAGCTGTTGATCTTGCACTTCCCACAAAGACTGTAAGTTCTATTCGATTAGAATCTTCTAACTGGTTCTTTTTTTGGGTTCATTCAGGTTATAGTGAGAAAAGATTCTTTGGATGATAGAGAATACGACTACTACAAGACATTGTACAATAGAAGCCGAGCACAGTTCAATATCTATGCTATCTCTCTGATATTTCATTTTCGAACTTGAGTTTTTCTTCCTTCAAGTCCACTTTGCTTGTCTACGTCTGCACCAATTTTCTGGCCCATTGTTTTTCTTCTTCTTTTTTGTCGCTGTATCTTGTTCCTACAATTTTTTGTGCTCAAGTAGTTCTGGAACCCTTTGGGTTAGTTTCTTGGTTTTTAACTTAAAGATCTTATACATCTTTTTGTTCCCATAAATTTTTTAATCATTTGTGTCATTACCTTGCCAAAATGTAAAAAGGGAGCAAGGATATTTATATTTCTAGCTGCATCCACATATTTTATTTTGGTGCAGATAAGTCTAGCTTGGGATTCTGACAAATTACTTTGGTCACATTTTGGCTATAATCACACGCCTACGTCAGGTACCAAGAGTCCAAGACAATGCTCTATATATATGCTTGATATGTGTGAAACCTTGAACATTCTTGATTGATGAATCTGGACAAACGTGAATGAAGAAAGGGAAAGAATTTTTATTGATGTTTAACTGCAACAACATACAAAGTGTGACTCTCAACTAGTGCTTTTATAGCTAGGAATTGTGATAACAAACTAACTATTGACAGCTCATAGTTGAGCAACAGATTCCATGTGAACTTTTAATCAACTAATCAGTTAACTAACTAATGGAAATGTAAACAGTGTTAACTAACTAATGAACAATGAACAATGTTAACTAGCTATTGAACTAATTAGTATTTGAACACACCCCCTCAAGCTGAAGGGTGCATGACATTAAGCACACCAAGCTTGCTGAGAAGATGCAAATGTTGAGCTTGAGTCAATCCTTTGGTTAATAGGTCTACAACTTGATGTTGAGTAGGAACATGTATAGTTTCTATCACCCATGCTTTGATCTTGTCTCTGATAAAATGGCAGTCAATTTCAATATGTTTGGTCCTTTCATGGAAGACTGGATTAGCTGCAAGCTGAAGTGCTGACTTACTGTCACTAAGAAGAGTCACAGGCACCTGAATAGGAACTCCTAACTCAGTAAATAAGTCCAATAACCAGGTGATTTCAGACACAGCTGAAGCCATGCTCCTGTATTCAGCTTCAGCTGAGCTCCCGGAGGCAGTGTGCTATTTCTTAGATTTCCAAGACACCAAGGAATCACCAAACTTCACCACATAACCTGTAACAGACCTTCTAGTATTTGGACAACTAGCCCAATCAGAATCACACCAACAAGTTAACATAGTGGCAGGTTTAGCTTGCAACCAAACACCTTGACCTACTGTGCCCTTCAAGTATCTTACTACTCTTGTAGCTGCCTCCCAATGTGACCTTTTAGGGGACTGCATGAACTGACTGAGAGTTTGTACTGCATAGCTAATGTCAGGTCTTGTGATATTGGCATAAAGAAGCTTTCCAACTAATCTCTGATAAGATGTAATGTCATGGAGGACCTCATCTCCAATAGCCCCATTCACCAAATCATATTCCACTGAAGTGAGTCTTAAGTTTGATTCAAGAGGAGTGGGAGCAGGTTTAGCTCCAGTGAGCCATGCATCAGCAATGAGTTCTAAAATACACTTCCTTTGATTCAAAATAACTCCCTTGGATGATCTTAACACTTCAATCCCCAAAAAATATCTGAGTTCTCCTAGATCTTTTAACTTGAATTGTTGATGTAAATTCTCCTTGGCTTCTGTGATCAGCTGAGCATTATTGCATGTGATTAATAAATCATCAACATAGACTAGGATAATGACAAGTCCTTCATTTTTCTTCAGAGTAAAAAGAGAATAATCATGTGCACTCTGAGTAAAACCAACAGACAACAAAGCATTGGTAAGTTTTAAGTTCCATTTTCTAGAGGCTTGTTTAAGCCCATACAATGACTTAAGTAACTTGCAGACTTTTGTCTCCCCTGGCCTCTTGAAACCTTCAGGCATCTCCATATATACCTCCTCATCTAGATCACCTTGGAGAAATGCATTGTAGACATCCATCTGGTAGAGGTTCCAACCCTTGGACAGAAATGCAGTTCAAGCAAATTCATGGCCACTAGGGCAACACTGAGCATGAGTAAAAAATGCATAAAGTAATGAGAGAAGCCAGTAGAAGCAAGGCATTTTTCATTCATAAATAAAAGATCAGCCATCAAAGCATTGCAAATATGATTACGAATGAAAACCAGAACAATGCCCACTTAGGTTCAATAGAAAAAATAGAATGAGGACTGGCTTAGAAAGTTAGGAATATAAGGGATGACTTAGAGGCAAGGGATTGAAAGAATAGAATTAGTAGAGCATATCCCTTAGCATGGTATCTTTCAGAAGCTTCTTTTAAAGTTCAGCATGCTTTGCTGCCCAGGCTACATGTTGAACCTTCAGTTTTTTTTTCAACCTGGTCCCCCTGATAGTTCTATTTCAGAAGCTGAGCCTTTAGGCAAGCCATTTCAGTATCTCTGTTAGCTGTAGTGGCTATTATAGCTTCCAAAGCAAGGCTGAGTTTCTCATGCTAGAAAGATTGATGAAATCAAACGCACTCAGGGCCTTCGAGATAAACAGATCAATAATTGAGGAACCATATCAATTTTTGCTTTTTATTATTATTATTTTTTAAATCAGACACCTTCCTGTTCAGAATATCAACTTCCCCCTTTTGAACATCATCTTTTCCACATCTTCTTTTTTCTTAGTGGACCTGGTCCCTCTTCATACTTAAAACATCTTCATCATAAAAATCTCCAGTAGGAACAAAGAGTTTGACCATTTGAAGTGTTTTTGAGAGAGGAGAAAAGAGGATTTTAAAAGTTTCTGATCTTGGAGGGGGATTTGAAAAGAAATATGGAGTATAAAGAAAGTGAAAGGGTGTATTATATGAAAGAAGGTGTCATTTAGGCATTCAAAAGATGGGACAACGATTAGATACCTGAATGACAGACATGAGGCAATTGTAACGGTTCACATGCATAATTCAAACTGCAATGTTAAGAGTGCTAACCTTTGAGAACGGACCAGGTCCCTTTCTGAAGTTGAATGTGATTTGCTTATATCTGTCCTGAACTCTCCTTTCCTTCAGCCCTTTTGCCATATGTGTATACCTACAAAAGGTATGAAACTGAATTTGCTAAAACATACATAACTGAAAAGCAAGGATACCTGCTCCCTTTGCATAGTCATGAGAGAGTTGATTGCTTCAGGCAGGATCCATTCAAGAAGGTTTCAGCGTTTCCATCATCAGTTTGATTATTTCACCCAGATCTTTAAGAGCTTCAGGCTGCTGCTTGATCCACAAGATTTTACCACATCAAGCTACACTTGCCACATTCTCTACCTCAGTTGTTGAAAGAGCAACTGAATCTTGCCTTTTAGTTCCCCATGAGTGAGAGTTCATCCTTTAACATAAGTCACTCCTGAGGTGCTCTTTCCATCAACTCGATACCCAGCATAATCAGCATCACATGTTCCTCCAAATCAAAAAGTCTTCTGATGGACAGAATAGAACCGGGTCCCCTGTCTTTTTCAAATGTCTCAATATTTTCTCAACAGCCTTCAAATGTGATTCCTTTGTACAATAATGGAATCTCTGAACCAGGCTCATCAGCATCTAGCTTCAAGTTAGTGCCCATGAGAGTATGAATTATCTAGGCATCCATAGCATGAAACTTTTTCAGCAACTTCTCTGAACTGGTACCAGGTCCCTGTCTTTGATCATACATCAATTGCCTTGAACGTTGTGCTATCTTCTTCTCTATAGCTAAGTTCCTATGAGAGTATACAACTGGTCCTTGCTTAGGGCTTCAGTGAAGAAGTTAGCCACTTGATCTTCCATTTTGCAAAACTTCATTATGACATTACCCCTCTTTAACATTGTCTTGACTTCAAGCATGTTAAGCCATTTGAGCAGCTCATTGATGTACTTTTCATGACACCCGAGGATACCTTTAGAGGTTTCCTTGATCTACAGCTCCAAGAAGAAATTTAATTCTTCCATTTTGCTCACTTCAAAACTCATTATTCATGAGTGCAACAAACTCTTCACACAACACCTCAAAGGTTGTTTCAAAGATGTCATCATCAATATGTACTTGAATAATCAACAACTCCTTTCCTTGTGATTTCAACAAGAGGGTTTTTGACAATTTTACCTCTTTTGAAGCCATTGTTGAGGAGGAATTTGGATAACCTATCAGCTTGTTGGGGAACCGAGTGTCATACTTTGCTTCTTTCAAACTGAGCTTGATCAACTTCTTCATTCTCACCTTCAGAATTCACATTATCAGTTTGAAATGAGTCATCTTTGTTCAACACTGTCTAACGGACCAAGTCCTTCATCAGGTTCATCATATGCATCATCTTCCTTGAGATTGTTGTATTCATGGAGAGGATGTTCTTCAGCAAGCTCACTATTAAAACCGTCTCTCTGAATCTGAAGCAACCCTTCCATTTCAGAATCTTCTTTCTTTTGCAACTTCTCAACTCTTCCAAACTCATCAAAAAATCACATGATCACCTTTTTATACACCCAATAAGCCTTGCTAGAGGAAGAGTATACCGCAACTATTCTTTCATCAATATTGAGATCAAACTTCTTAATATCATCCTTTTGGTCACAAAACATATAGTGTTCACCACTTCAGCCTGAAAGTTCTTTGAAAGATTAAAAGCCTGCTTATTCCACCTGAAGGATGGTTTGATCTGCTTCTCTTCAACACCATCATCACAACCTTTGTCATCTGCAAATTTCATTTTGAGCAGACCGAGGACTAGGTCCTTTGACAAAAGTTTGTGCAGTAGAGAAGCACTCACATGAGCACGTCTCTTGTGTCATACCTCAGTATTCTTGCCTTAAGTACTAAGGCAAGTTAAACAGTCACCACGAGCAGTATTCAGATCAGCAATGTACATGTTCTTGCATCTCTTTTTTTTCGAGATCATCACCCGAGAGAGCAAGTTTGTGACCACACATTTGTATGATAAGAACTTGACTTTATTTTTGTTCATCACAAATCTGTGAAACACTTGAAATATTGTACTCCAATCATTGATATAGTACACAACTTCAATGGAGTATTCCACATATTTTCAAGTCCTGCCTACACTAAGAATGCACCATTTCTTGTCATTGCCAGAAGAGACACCTCCACATTGAAGTGCCTTGAGAGAGAGGAAGTTTTCAGTTTTCCCAGTCACATGCTTTGAGCATCCGCAATTTATGAACCACCACTAACTGTTACTACTTCCTCTCACTTGCATAGCAAATCACTTGTTAGCCTTAGGAACCCATTTGAGACGAAGTTCCCAGTAAGCAGATAATAGAGTGATATGAAAGTCTTTTGTCCAGTAAGGCAGACTGGTTTTCTTCAACTTGAGACTAGAAGTAGGACCAAGTCCCTTCTTCAATCTATTTCTCTATTGGGAATAGTTTGACGAACTTTCTCCATATTTTTTCAGAACAGGGCAATCCTTTCTAAGATGTCCATCTCGACCACAATGCACACACAACAAATTATCAGCATCAGAAACAGATTTGCTGTGAGGATTGTACGGGGGATCTATCTTCTTACCGCCAGCCCTCTTCTACTGTTGTTTCCTTGAGCAATTAGATCTGTAAGGATCTTAGAGGAATTGGTCAATTTGAGGGATTTTTCAAGTTCTTTTACACGGACCAGGTCCCTCTCCAACTCAAGATTTCTTTCCAAAGCCAATTTCATCTTCATTTCAGCAGTATGCAGCTTATTTTCAAGCTCCAACTGCAAGTTGCTTGCCTCATTTTTTCCTTTAAAAACTGTAATAGTTACCCCTTTTATCTCTTCCTTCACTTCTAGATTTTCAGCTTCTAGAATAACCATTTGATTTTCAATATCAGATATTTAGGGAACTAAAGCAGTTTTTCCATCTTGAGAGATGTCTATGCTATTGTTCACGAGATCATCCTCAGTTGTTAGCTTACTTATCACATCAAGTAATACAACAACTAGCTTTCTCAATTTACTAGTAGAAAAGGTATTCAAGTTTTGCTTGAAATATGATAGGGTTACCTTTTCATTGGCATCCTCCTCATCTGACTTTGCCATGAAAGCATCATTAGAGTGCTCAGAATCATCTGAATCACTTGAGGAATTTTCCCATGCAGCCACATCATTTTTCACTGCCTGGAAAAAGGCTTATGTTCTGCTTAGCTTGGGACGGACCAGGTACCCCTCTTTGTCTTTACTTTCTCCAGACTTGACATATTCTCTGTGGTCAGCTTTGTTTATAGAGAAGTCTCTAATAGAGTGACCTGGTTGATCACACTTGTAACATACGTTACTAGAGCTTGTAGCACTGTTGTGATTTTCTTTCTTTATGGTCTCATCTATTTTAGAAATTTCACTTTGTGACACCTTAGAAGCTAGTGATTTATCCCTTTTTGCATCTCCCTCCTGATTAGCATCACCAGTCAGATTTGTCCTCATGTCTTCACCTTTGAAAATGAGACCCTTCCCTTTTATATGCATCTCATGAGCTTGAAGATGCTCAAACAGTGCACACAGAGTCATTTCTTTAGGTTCCCTTATCTTATTGCCAGTTGCAAAACCATTTGTCCAAGATCTGGGAGAAATTTCCAGAATCTTGGAGACTTGTCTACACAAGGGGACTGGTTCTTCAAGGAGAATGAGCTCATCTGTAATGGTGGAGAATCTTGTGCGCATTTCATGAACAAGTTCACCTTCTTTCATGGTGAAACTTTTGAATTGAGCAATAAAGAAATCTAGCTTAGATTTCCTTGTTTCTTCCGTGCGCTCATAGGTAGTTCTCAGCAGATCCCAAATTTCTTTGGCTGATTCGCACGAAGAGATCAATCGTATTCGTCCATTCCAATGCCACACATAAGTAGCTTCTTGGCTTTGTGATTTTTTCGAACTAGTTGCTTGTCAGAGTCATTATACTGTTTTCAAGTTTTGGGAATCACTCTTGTTATCTCTCCAACCTTAACCTCCGTGGTTGGCACGTAAGGACCTTCACATATCACGTCCCACACTTCAATATCCTCAGCCATGAGATAGTCTCTCATTCTAATCCTCCAGTGTGTATAGAACTGACCCGTAAAAAGAGAAGGTCTTGTGGAAGACTGACTTCTTTGCATGCTCACTGGTGTCATCATTTCCTTCAGGAATCTCTCTCTTGGTGTTAACCAGATAGAGAGCCCAAGCTCTGATACCAATTGTTGGAACGTACGCATCCACCAGTGTACTTGGGTCCAGGTCCCCGACAGAATAAAGTGCAGAAAATGAATAACACAAAGTAAATCAGGCACAATGATTTTACGTGGAAACCTCCTTGCTCAAGAGAGTAAAACCACGACCTGTCACACAGGACTTTTCAAACTACTTCCACTAATCTTCTCCAAACAAAAGTAAAAGCCAGTTTACAAAATGAGATTATCCTGCTAATCTCCACACTAAGCAATACCTCCTATCACTTAGACGAGTCAAAGCAGATACAACGCTGCCCACTAAGCTATCATCCCTAGATAACTTAGACTTTGCTAAGCGGATACCACACCGCCCACTAAATCAACTATCTCCTAGATGACTTAGAATTTGACTAAGCAGCAAAACAATGCTGCCCACTAAACCAGTTAAACTTAACTAATTTATGCTTTTAGAAACCGAAACAAATAGCTGAATCCTTTATAAACTAGGAACAGATTTACAATATATGCATGGAAGTATAACTCCAAAGACACACTCTGATGCTTGCAGCTTGATCAGGTCCTTGTTACGCTTGCCGGAGAATACTTCTTGAAAGTGAGTCTGTGCAAGTGTTCTTGAGAATTTTCAAGTTGCAAAAACTAACAAAACTCAAACTCAACAAAGACGTTTCAACACTCTATCAGGTCCCTTTGTTGAGCATGAGTATTGTTCTTCCTTGAAGATGTCCTTCGACTTTGGTTCTCTTGACCTGTCCTACTCATGACCCTCGTGATTTTCTACACTTTCCATTTGTCCTTATTAATTGGCAATACATTTCTTATATGTGCATAGATATGAATGTTCTGCAACTTTTTTGTATCTTCTGTTTCATATCACTTTTCTGCTGTAATTTTTGTATAAACATTTACTTGGTATAATTGTATCACTATAGTATTACATCGTTTTCGACTTGGCGGTTGGATGTGTAGTAGGAAGATAACAATGGATAGTTAATACAATCTTGTCAAGGGGGTTATCAAAAAATGTTGATTATTAGTTGATATGCATTCCAGCTTATCAGACAACTGCTAACGGTTATTAAACATAGCCTCTTTCTTAAATTATTCTCTCATGTAAAAGGCAATATTTTGAGCTAATTTTTTTTTTTGAACTTAGTTTTGAAGTGGCTGCTTCTAGTTTTCTTGTTTCTACCGTATTGCCCGAAGGGGGCATGCTGCAAGAGCGTAGGTGAGTGATAAGCATAGGAGGCGTGCCCGAAGGGCAGCGGCAGCAGTGTGGTTCCCGTCGTGACACATCAATCCTTTGTACCGAAGTACGGTTGACTGCGGACGATAGTTATACGTTCGCCAACAGTCAAGATTGAGAAATTGTACTGACTTTTCTTTTGCTTCGTCCAAACTTGCCTCCCATACATATTTTGTCTTACTATGGGGCATCAGCCAAATTTGATTGCAGAAATGTCTGACCAATGACTTTCTTTAATTGGCATGCAGCTAATCATTGTTACCTTGTGATGTACTCTGAAGAGAATTGGCTAGTGGCAGTAAAGAGGCTAGAGATTTTGAACAATCATGTGACTTATGTCGGGATGCAGTGTAAGATCCAGTCGTGAGTTTGTGCACCTCTACCCACTCCTCTCCCCCAAACCAAGAAATAGGAAAAGAGAGAGAAGAAAAGGAAAGAAACAAATATCAAACATGTTACTCAGCTGAAGTTCAATTTTGATAGCGCTCTCCTTTTCTGCATTTACTAAATTATTTTTATGCGGCCCATTCAAGGTCCAAGAACATTGAGCACCTTTCAATTGCTCATTGTCAGCCTGAATATTGTATGTACACTCTTTAAAAATTGTTGGAGTTCTCATGAAGTGGATAAGCATTTGGGATACTCTCTTTCCAGCAGCATAGACAGAGAGATTTTCTCAAAAGTACTTCTCGTATAGAGTCCTTATACATTAGACAGAATCTTCTTTGAACTGTGCATCTCTTTTTGATTGTTGCAGGCACGTGTTTTGCAAGGCCTGTGCGATATATTTATCTGAAAGTGTGAGGAAAACGCCATACCCTTCATGTACCAAACCCCTCACATTTGACTTCACTGGAAATAAGGATAAGGGAGATTCTAGTTCTAAACCTACTGTCAAAGGGTTTAGGTCCTCAAGTATATTGAATAGAATTCAGCTTGATAAATTCAAGACAAGCACTAAAATAGAAGCTTTGGTATGCAATTGCATTCATCATATTCTCCTCAGCTTGCTTTTCTTCTTTGTCTTATGGGTTTCTTTCCTTTTCACAAGGAGAGCAAGGGGTGTGAGCTCATGATCTTGTATTTTCTTTTTCTGTGAACCGCTCTAAATCCTTCAGAAACTAGCTCATTTTTTACTTTTATTAAATGTAGAGGGAAGATATTAGTGACATGGTTGAAAGGGACGGTTCTGCAAAAGGAATAGTTTTTAGCCATTTCACATCGTTTTTGGATCTGATACAATATTCTCTTAATGTAAGACATAATGTACTTTCTCCTTCCTACTTTCCCTTCCTCTTTTCAGACTAACAAAAAAGAAGCTTGTATTGTGTGTATTCAGCTGCCGGGCATCAATTGTGTTCAATTAGTTGGATCCATGTCTATTGCCGCAAGAGATGCTGCAATTAAAAGATTCACTGAGGATGCAAATTGCAAGATATTGCTTATGATCTTGAAAGCATGAGGTGTTGCTCTCAATCTTACAGTAGCATCACATGTAAGTATATATTTTCTTTTTCTGTGAACCGCTCTAAATTCTGAAGGCTTGTGCATATCTACCACTCTTCAGGTCCCTGTTATTTGGTTCATTGAATATACAATTATGACTTGTATTTATCTGTTGAATAAGCACATGTTATGTGGCTCATCTGTTGATCTTTGCTAGGTTTTCTTAATGGATCATTGGTGGAATCCTGCGGTGGAGCAGCAGGCCCAAGATAGAATCCATCGAATAGGGCAATATAAACCAGTCAAGTGTGTGTTGTATTTCTTCTACTTTGGATGCCATTGAATGGAGCTTATTGTTGTTTTCAAATTTGCAGGATTGTGAGATTTGTGATTGAGAATACAATTGAAGAGAGAATCTTAGAGTTACAAGAGAAGAAGAAATTACTTTTTGAAGGGCAAGTGTGTTTTTCTTATAGTCGTCTACATAGTTGCATTTGTCTTCTGACAAAAATAAAGTATTTTGATGATTTTCCCTTGCAAGTTTTTTTTGGTGACCAATGTAAATTACCATTAACAAACGAAAAACAAATACACCTAAAGAGCACTCAATCTCCTAATCACCCTCTAAGAAGGGTATTAAGAGAGTTAAGCCTCTTATAGAACTCTAGTTACACAAATCTCTGCAATAACCAACAGTACTTATTCACCTTTCTAGACCGTTTAACTACCACAAGTCTATATACAAATTCCTTCATAATTTGTGTCACGGATTTACAGTGATGCCTTTAAACAATTTCCAGTTCCTTTCTCTCCAAACCTGGTATATCATTGCTCTGCACAATGCAGCAATAAGTTCCTTATGAAACTGTTGCCAGTTTTTCCTTCTGAGTGTATTTAGAATATGTTTGACAGTTCCAGCAGGAATTAGTGTCCCAGACCATTGTTGCATTTCAGCTTAGGGTGTGTTTGGTATGAAGGAAAATATTTTCCGGAAAATGTTTTCCAATTCTCTCATGTTTGGTTGGGTTAAATGTTTTGGAAAATGTTTTCCAAATCAACTCATTTTTCTCAAATTTAAGGAAAATGACTTCCCTTCGAAACTTAAGGAAAACATTTTCCAAAACTCTCTTCCAACTTCCAATTAAAAAAAAAATTGTTGAAAAAATCAATTTATTTGGTCCCTACCC
>JAJONQ010057637.1:0-11164 GCA_036250385.1 Solanum microdontum
TATGTATTTCTTTAGTTCTTGAATTACACATGCTAGGTAAGATATTTCAGTTATTCAGTTATACATGCCTCAGTTATTAATACATCAATAGCAGTTTAATTGTTGCATACTCAGTTTGCATGTTCAGTTTGAGCTATCCAGTAACTTACCGAAATTCAGTCGTAATGTGTTAATTACTTAATCCATTGGGAGTAGCATAATACCGAGTTGGACTAGGGTTCAACATACCCAAATAGTCCTAGAACTACTAGCCACATAGGTTATAAGTCCTCTCTGTGGGCATCATTTCAGTGATCATGCCAGCATGCCTTTATACCTCTGGCAGGGTATATTGGGTCCTCTCGATGGGGCGTATACATCGGACTCCACATTTAGCTCATGTGGTTTTACTATCGATTATTAGTAGCTCCCACAGTTCAGTCAGATTATATTACATTGACCATTTATCAATATATCCAATATTCAGTTTCAACATGTTATAAATTGGTCATTGCATTCCGTTAGCTCAACATTCAGTATCTATATCATGTTCAGATTATATCATTGCTTATTTGTTTTGTTCAGTTATATGTTATTTCAGTTTTATTCTATCCTGCATGCTCAGTACCTTTCAAGTACTGACGCATACTCTGTGCTACATCTTCTCGTGATGTAGGTTCAGGTTCTCAGCATCCAGATCACGCGTAGATCACTTCCCGATCGTCAATTCAACAACATCAGTGGTGAGTCCTCATTCTTCGAGGACCAGTGACATGTTTATCTTTTCAATACTTTTAGTCCTTTAGTTTCAGTTTTGCTAGATCTAGTTGGGGCATGTCCCAACATTTCTAGTCAGTTTAGAGGCTTATTTCAGACATAGTTAAATTCAACTTAGAATTGAGTTAATATCTTCTTTGTATTAAACTCATCAGTTTTCATATATCTCAGTTATAGTATATGGGTATTCCCCATTTTTTCATTTTTATTTATGATTATTGCTTCCGCATCAGTTTATTATTCAACTTATGTTTAGTATACTCATGATCAGGCCAGCAGGGTTAGCTTGGGATCACTTGTGGTCCTAGGTCCCGTGTCCGCGTCTCGGGGGTAGTCTCGGGGCATGATAATTTATATGCCTATTTACTATGATTTTCGCACATGTACCTTGTGTTTTGAGAATTTTCTTCAACCTATTTGCTATGTTTTGATTATTATTGTAGTGAATTCACACTAAGACATGTGATTAGCTTATGTATGAGTTTTCAAAGGGAAATAAAGCACATGGGAGTTAGAATAGAGAAGGAAAGTGTGGATGCAACTCAAAGGAGCACACATTGGATAAAAAGGAGAAAAACTGGGTTGAGGTGAACTGGTGGTGCGCTGCTCCTGCCCTCAAACTACTCAAGCCCCTAGATTGGTGCACCGGTAGCGCGCCACACAAGGGATAATACTACTACAGCCTCATTGCTGACATACTGGTGGTGCGCTACACCAAGGCTATCCCGATGAAAAACTCAGACTTCAAGATTCCAAAGCCCACAAGGAAAATGGATTAATTTCCCAAACCCTATAAATAGAACCTTAGGCCTCTTTTGTATGGTTACTTCTTTTTTTCAAGTGCAAGACTAAGGGACGGAAATTCACCTTAGGTTACTAATCTTCTACTGTTTCTTCATTGTTGAATTGCATGAAAACAATTTTGTTTATCTTTTTGATTAAAATGAGTGGGTAAAAGCCATTGTTCTAGGGATGTATCTATGAATGATTGCTGAACATCAATTTTATGGATAAATTTGGTTATCATATAAATTATTCATATATTATTAAATTTAGTGTTTTGATACTTGATCACCTTTAAGATAAATACATTGTCTACTTTTGAACTCAAGATAAAGAATAAAGAGATAGAACGGGGAATAAAAGGAGCATGATCTTTTCTGGCATATCACTTGAATTGATTTGTTTTTAGGATTAACACCAACAAAACACTATTCTTGTTTATGAAATAGGATGAAAAATAAATGCTCAACAGTTCATTCTGTCTATCCCCGCTCAATAATGTAGTTAGACGTTCAATTGGGTTATGTGATTAGTGATTGAGAGATCATGATTATAATATCAACCCCATAAATTAGTAATTTGATAACTTTATGAAATCTATGAAAGAGATGTGATGCATGAATTCTTAGTATCTTGCAGCCTGTTTAAACACAAAAATTGAAGTTGATCATTGTTACTTTCTTTAGATTCTTAAATACTAGCAATTGTAGAATAAATACAAAAACAAACTCTTTGAGAGACACTTGCATCAAATTGTGGGTTTAGTCCAATTAGGTATAGATTAATTGTATTTCATTTGGGTTCGACAATCCGGCTCTATTAGAGACACTATATTACATGCGCGACCACATACACTTGCATGTCCATTTGGGAGCAACACATTTTTGGCGTCGCTTCCAAGGAAATTAAAATTATTATATTTAATTCCTCTAAAGTCTAGATACTCGGTGTTCAAGGGTTAACAACTTGATATTAGCTATTCTTAATGACAGGTAACTCAAAAAACTCAGCTAGAGAAAATAAGGGAACTCGTAGCGCCGTTACTATAACCTAAATAATTTCTACTTCAACATAGAAGGCTAGCAACTCTACAATACCCTGTTCAAAAGGTTGAACCTGCTACAAAGGAGAAATCCAAAGAAGAACATGATAAATAACATGAAGAGACACATGTGGTTATGGAAGCAAGAACAATTAATTATGTGGCAGTCCCACTCACTACAAATGTTACGTCTAGCATTTGGAAACCACCTGCTACGACTTGGAAAACTAGTAGGTGAAACTAGAGCCTTACGAGTGTGTTGTTTAGTTTGATTTTGAGTTTTATGTTGTAAAATGAGTTCCCGAGTTTAGGTTGAGGGGTTAAACGTCAAGGTACGACTCCCCAAGGACCAACCAAGGGTCCTCGAGGAGGACCCTAAAGCCTAACCCCAAGGCTGCCCCAAAGAAGAAAAGTTCTCGAAAACATTAGGACATATGGATGGGACCTACGGCCCCGTAGGTCCATCCACGCCCCTTGAATGCCATCCGTAGGTCAAGGCCCCAAATGAGGGGTTCCTGAACCAAACCACGGACGTGCAGTATGGGGCGTCACCCCACTCACGGTCTGTGGGTTGGTTGGTGATGTACCATGAGTTTACGATATTTTTGATACATTTCACTTGAGAGTTGTGTTTGTCTAGGGCTATTTTGTATTAGTTTATATGTGTTTTTTCTCATGTTTGTAGGGAATAGGTTCAGGAGAGGAAACTTGAAGACACAACTGAAAGAAGTGCAGAAAAGGGCATCTATGAAGGCAACTTACGGACCGTAGTCCAGTTACGCCTCGTAGATGATAGTCGTAGAAGGGAAGGAAAGGCATTGCTGAAGATCAGGGAATTCTTGACCAAGTGTGGAACCACGGTTGTGACTTATGGACCGTAGATTGATCTACGGACCGTACTGTTGCTCCATCAAATCATTCAGAAATTGGTTCCAGTACCTGATGCTAAAAAAATCAAAGTGTGGCGTTACGGAGAAGAGTTATGGACTGTAGATAGACTTACGGTCCGTACTGTTGAATCATAGATTGCGATATATATTTTACAGATTTTGAAGAAAGAAAAATTCCCCAAGTCTGAGCCACGGAAGGGACCTACGGACAGTAGGTCAGTTCTCGTAGAATGAAGACGCGTCCTACAGCTTTATTTCGTTATTTCGTTTCCTTTTTAGTTAGGACTTATTTTTCTATATATAGGGTATGTAAACCTCGTTTTTGAGGTTAGACATTATTATTTTTGTTCTAGTTTTTGGCTCGGGAGATTAACTTGCAACTTTAGCAATTCCTAATTATCTAAGCACGTTTTGGTGATTTTTACTTTGAAATTCTGGGATTATTCTACTCTACTATGTAAGTTCATGATTTATTTTTCAAACATTATGAATTGTTTTCTTACTAATATGGGTAACTAAATCCACAACTAGGGTTGTGGGAACCATGTGCGATTAACGAAGTATGAATAGTAACTAAGTAATTCCCGAATAGTGTTTTGCATGCATTCATAATTCTTTCGTCTAGAAGTCTTTTTAATGGTGCGCAACGTTAGAACTCACCTTGTTGCTACTTGCCGGACCAAGGAGGTAGTTAATAAGAAAAGAATTATCAACATAGATTTAGTGTGATACTATCTAATAGAATTAATGTCAATTGGTGCGAGGGTGAAAAGTAATCCATGCATCGATGTGACGTCTAATATGAGGTAATGGTAAGGGCTAGTAAGTTAGACACACGTAGCCGGACCAAGGTGCGGGATGAAATTCTCTAGATGCCGGACCAAGGATTTAGAGATACATAACTTATCGCTTTGCATGTAATACACTAAGAAGGGATTGCTATTAGTAGGATTATAGAGTTATGAGCTTATGGGGAACACGTACGCCCTAGTTTCCTTCTCAATTTGATAACAACAGATTTTTGAATCTTGCTTACTAATTACTTTCATAATTTCTAAAATTTGTTACACAAATTCCTCCCCCCGCCCTTTTACTTATTTATCTCGGAAATACATTGGCTAAATGAATATAATCGTTATTGAACTTAAGTCTAAACCATATTCCTTGTGGGATTGACCCCAACCTACAAGTTGGGTTCTTTACGGGATAACAATCGCTTATGCTTCTGAAAAGAGGTGTAATTTGAGTGTATCAGTGGGCGTAGGTCACCCCTGTGAATCTGTCCAATTTGGCCAAGGCTAGGGTAAAATGGTAAATTCCTAGGATGGTTAGATTAGGTAGGGGTCGATTTTTTATTAATTAGAGTTATTTAAGGATTTTTAAAGTATTAAACTCCCTTTTTCAATTCATTATTCCCAAAACACAAAATAGAAACTTCCCCTTCTCCAAAATACTCTCTCTAAAGAAAACTCCATTGGAGAAGAAGAAGCCAAGGTGTGGAGCCCAAGATTTCATATTTTCTCTTCAATTTCATGAGGAAGACTTCATTAAGGTATGGTAGTCTTCATCCTTCGTTAAATTCCATCCAAGGAGTCCCTTCAAAACTCTACTTCTCAAAGTTGAAATTCTCCAAAACCTAGGGTTTTCAATCTATGGCATGGATTCACTTCCAAAATGATTTCAAAGTATTTATTGTCGTATATTATGATCAATTTGATGAATTACTACTGTTTTTATGATGAATTACCTATGAATCCATGAATTCCTCTATTTTGTCAAATTCCATCTCAAAGTGTGGGTGATGATTGATGTGGGTGGATTGTGATCAAATTATGCATGTAGTAGTTAATGTAATTGAAATATGTGAATATCCATGTAGAGAATAGTGATGCCAGATGTGAATCATGAATTGTGATCTAGGGTTCTTGAAGGGCTATGAATGAAGAACCTATACATAACTATGAGAATTATGTATATGCTTTGTGATTTCAATGAAAGTAATGTGATCATGTCAAAAGAATTCAATTGTGTTATTATGGAAATGTTATTCTCAATTTCACACTTATGAATGATGATGATATATGTGAAAGGTTATTCTCACATACACACACTCATGAATAAAAAATGAATGAAGTTTCTATGATTATGTTAATGATGATGTGTTGATTGAAAGGCTATTCTCAATTGTACACTAGTGAATGATAATGACATGTTGTGACAGGACATTCTCACAATATGGGGATTCTTAGCTGAAAGGCTATTCTCATCTTTGAATCTATGAGCTATCTAGTGAATGAATGTTGGGTTCAGAGGATGCTCTTTCGTGAGTTGAGGTGGGGTATCTAGTAACAATATCTATATCCTATTTTAATAAATGTTGGGTTTGAGATGGATACTCATCCATGAGTTGAGGTGGGTGTCTAGTAGCAATATCTTATCCCATAATAATGAACTAAAGTAATGAATGTCAAGTACTCCGTGGGGAATAATGCTAAGCACCGAGTGGATATGGATTGAGATGGATGCTCAACCATGAGTTGAAGCGAGGTATCTAGTATGCATCTCTTGAGATGGATTCTCAACCGTGAGTTGAGGTGGGGTATCTAGTAACAATCTCTCTACCTCATAACTATGTGTCCAAATAGGTTTATAGCTAGTGTATCCACCTAAGCTAAATGTTAACGATCCTACCTTCGGCAAGTAGGAGTCTCTTATTTGGTGTGGGTAACATTGTGATTCTATGATTTGCTCACATGGTCTATGTTGGTTAAGGCTTACCCCCACAAAGAATGATAATGAACTATGGTTCCTCAAGAATGCACTACTTAGTGTGGGTGGGGGTATGAGACTTCATCCATGCATTGCACAAGTAGGCTTTGAGAATAGTCATGGTGTGTTCTTTTATGTTATAATGTGTTATGATCAAGGATTTGAGTTAGGTATTGTGGTTACTCAAGAAGTTCTATGAAGTGTGGGTGGTAGTATGGGATGTCATTCATGCATTGCACGAGTAGGCTTTGAGAGGGCTATGGTGGGTTTCTCAATGTCATAATGTTAAATGAAATGAATGAACTTATGATGATGCTAATGAGAATGTTGATTTAATGTATAATGAAATGAATGTGCTTATAATGATGCTAGTGAGAATGTTGACTTGAAGGCTTACTGTAATGATGTATGCTTTACTTGGATTGAATTATGAGTTACTTTCCTTATCATGACTAATGAAATGTATATGTTCCTTATGCATGATTATTGACTAAAGATGAGTATGACAGATGGTAAGTTTATCTAAGATGTTCTTAAAATGGTACTAGTAGGAATAGTTGTATGGGATGCTATTCTTATATTGCACAAGTATAGCTTAGGGTTATCTAAGGTGATGGTCCTAATGTGATGTAATGGCTTATATGTTGATTATGTTTGTATCTTATGCGTTTTATACTAAAGTTCATGATGTTTGTCAAAATTGGCATAGTGCATGGTTTTTAACCAAAATATCCTTTTCAGCTTCAATTTCGTGAGGAAGACTCCATTAAGGTATGGTAGTCTCCATCCTTGGCTAAGTTCCATCCAAAGAGTCCTTTCAAAACTCTCTTTCTCAAAGTTGAAATTCTCCAAAACCTAGGGTTTTCAATCTAGGCAAGGATTTTTAGTTTCAAAACGATTTCAAAGTGTTTATTGGCTTATATTATGATCATTTTGATGAATTACTACTTTTTTTTAATGATGAATTAACTATGAATCCATGAATTCCCCTATTTTGTCAAATTGGATCTCAAAGTGTGGGTGATGATTGATGTGGGTGGATTGTGATCAAATTATGCATGTAGTAGTTAATCAAATTGAAATATGTGAATATTCGTTTATAGAAAGTGAAGCAAGATGTGAATCATGAATTGTGATCTAGGGTTCTTGAAGGGCTATGAATGAATAAACTATACATGACTATGAGAATTATGTATATGCTTTGTGATTTCAACGAAAGCAATGTGATCATGTCTAGAATGCAATTGTGTTATTATTGAAAGGTTATTCTCAATTAACACTTATGAGTGATGATGATTTATGTGAAAGGTTATTCTCACATACACACACTCATGAATGAAAAATGAATGAGGTTTATATTATTATGTTAATGATGATGTGTGGATTGAAAGGAAATTCTCAATATTACACTAATGAATGATAATGACATGTTGTGAAAGGACTTTCTCACAATATGGGGATTCTTAGCTGAAAGGCTATTCTCATCTTTGAATCTATGAGCTATCTAATGAATGAATGTTGGGTTAAGATGGATGCTCATCTGTGAGTTGAGGCGGGGTATCTAGTAACAATCTTTATATCCCATTTTAATGAATGTTGGGTTTGAGATGGATACTCATCCATGAGTTGAGGTGGGGTATCTAGTAGCATTCTCTTATCCCATCATAATGAACTAAAGTAATAAATGTCAAGTACTCCGTGGGGAATAACGCTAATCACCAAGTGGATATGGATTGAGATGGATGCTCAACCGTGAGTTGAGGCGGGGTATCTAGTAGCAATATCTTGAGATGGATGCTCAACCATGAGTTGAGACGGGGTATCTAGTAGCAATATCCATATCCCAAAACTATATGCCCACATAGGTTTATAGCTAGTGGATCCACCAAAGCTAAATGTTAACGGTCCTACCTTAGATAAGTAGGAATGCCTTATTCGGTGTGGGTAACATCGGGATTCCATGATTTGCTCACATGGTCTATGTCAGTTAAGGCTTACCCCCACAAAGAATTATAATGAACTATGGTTCCTCAAGAATGCACTACTTAGTAGTCATGGTGTGTTCCTTTATGTTATAATGTGTTATGATCAAGGATATGAGTTAGGTACGATGGTTACTTAAGAAGTTCTATGAAGTGTAGGTGGTAGTATGGGATGTCATTCATGCATTGCACGAGTAGGCTTTGAGAGAGTTATGGCGTGTTTCTCAATGTCATAATGTTAAATGAAATGAATGAGCTTATGATGATGCTAATGAGAATGTTGATTTAATTCTAATGAAATGAATGTGCTTATAATGATGCTAGTGAGAATGTTGACTTGAAGGCTTAATGTAATGGTGTGTGCTTTACTTGGATTGTATTATGAGTTAATTTCCTTGTCATGACTAATGAAATGTATATGTTTCTTATGCATGAGTATTGACTAAAGATGAGTATGACAAGTGCTAAGTTCATCTAAGGTGGTCTTAAAGTGGTACTTAGTAGGAATAGTTGTATGATATGCTATTCTTACATTGCACAAGTATAGCTTAGGGTTATCTAAGGTGATGGTCCTATTGTGATGTAATGGCTTATATGTTGATTATGTTTGTATGTTATGCCTTTTATACTAAAGTTCATGATGTTAGTCAAAATTGGCATAGTGCATGGTTTTTAACCAAAATGTCCTTTTTAAGCATGGTTTTTGCATGGTTACATACTTAGTATATTTTGTGTGCTAACCCATATTTCTATATTTCTCACAACATGTAGGGTTTGGACTTGAGTTCGATTCTTGGAAGATAGGTTTCTAAAGAGCAAGGAGTTGAAGATTTGGTGAGTCCTCTTAGCTTCGAGGATAAAACCCACCTTTCCCTTTATGTCTTTTATTTTATATTTTGAGCTTTTGTATGGGTTGCGTCCCAAAGTTTTAATTCCTATGGTTCTAGATGGTTTGAGACAAAGTATAGAAAGACTTCCGCTTGCTTTTATGAAAATGACTTCGATTGTATGATTTTAATGAGTTATAAATTCTGCACTATTTCTTATGTCTTATGTTATGAATGTTATGAGGCTTGTATAAGGCTCTTCAGAGTCTTGTACGCCGTGTTACGTTCGGGGTGTAGACTCGTGTCGTAACACCACCACATGGGGGTAGATTCGAGCTGAAAGGAAATATAGAGCAATTGATTAATTCTAATGGAAAATTCACCAGCCTCCGTCATAAAGACTCACAAGTGCGCACAAGAAATTTCTTGGAAATAACTCAATAAGCAATACTTACATTCCTATGGGGGTCTTTTCGACTACATGAGATTGACTCTTTTTGCATTTGCACCATTGGGAGAAGCGAGTCAGTGGTTGTAATTTGAACCAACAAAATCCATCACCACTGGGATTGTCATGCCCCGAGGCAATCCCCTTGACGTGACACGAGACCTAGGATCAAGAGTGACCCCAAGTTAACCCTAAAGCTGGCATATCATAAGCATACTAAAGCAACTTAATATAAAGATACTATGTGGAAGCTTAAAACAAGCGAAAACTCAAAGTGGGGAATACCCAAAACTAATTTGAATATATATAAAGTACTATGAGTTTAGTGATACTGAACAACCACTCAAAAACTGAAGTTGAATCTAACACTATGTCTGGAAAAGCCTCTACTGACTAATGTTGTTGGGATAGGCCCCTTGCTAACTCTAGCAAAACTGAAACTGAATTAAAATACACAATTGAGAAAAACATGTCTATTGTCCTCGAAGTGTGAGGACTCACCACTGAGCTGCTGAATACTAATCAGGAACCAATCTTTGCGTGATCTGGATGCTGAGTACTTGAACCTACATCATGAAAGGATGTAGCGCATAGTATGCGTTAGTATTTGAAATGTACTGCACATGCATGATATAAAATATAGCTGAACAAATACATAAACTGAACAAGCATACTAATCAATGATATAAAATGAACAGGGTAATAATACTGAAATATACTAAAAGATGAACTATATGCAATGACTAAGTACTAATAATGAAACTAACATACTGAGACTGAATACTGAAGTATAAATGAAGACCTTGTCAAAATGCAATAAATCTAACTGTGGGAGCTACTGTTAACCGACATAAAACCACGTAAGCTAAACACGGAGTCCAATGTATTCGCCTCATCGAGAAGACCCAATATACCTTTCTAGGGGTATAAAGGCATGACAAGTGTGATAACTAAATATGTTCCCTACACAAGGGACTTATAAACCTATGGGGACACGTAGTTCTGAGACTATGAGGGTATGTTGAACCCTAGTCCAACTCGGTGCTAAGTCTACTCCCAACTGGAAATGTGTAAGACACAACATACTGTAATAATGGATAGCTCAATGTTCTGACATGCAAATATGAGAATGCAACATTTAAGTACTCACAATGAAACATTCAAAGCTGGAGCATGTGTAACTGTCTAACTGACCTAGCTAGTGTAATCCATGAACTAAACGAATCTACACAACTAGGGTTCTGAATTTAATAAAAGGAACTAAGCAATGACTTCACGAAAACATGGTAATTTGATTAGGAACACTATAACATCTAATTCACGATAATTATCCAAGGATTTAAAAACCCTAGGTTTGAACATGATATAGAGAATCAAGGATCTAACTGAATTCTAGGGACCTAGTGGACGAAAGGAATCCACTAGTGAAATCCCACATATCTGGTGACAAAATTCATGGAAAAATCTTTTGATTTCGGGGCTGGAACTGAAGAAAACATATTGCATTCTTAAAAGGGTTTGGTTAGCTCTTTTCTCCTCTTTTGCTCTAAGTTTTGGTTAATTTTTGGAGAATAATCAATTAGGTAAAGATCTGATTAAGTTACTAGGCTTAAACTAACCAAAACGACGTAGTTTAGGGGTTAAATGACGTAGTTTAGGTTTCCAAT
>JAJONQ010057640.1:0-11832 GCA_036250385.1 Solanum microdontum
TTGTTGGCTTATGTGCTTATATGTCTTATGTGATTAATTGGTGAAGGTTGAGGTACGCATGGTAAGTGCACTTTGTGTGACCTTAAGGTGGTGCCTTAGTGTGGGTGATGGTATGGGACGTTGCCCATACATTGCACAAAGGTATTGCTTAAGGGTTACTTAAGGTGGAGGTCCAAGGCAAGAAGGTAAAGGTAAATAGGTTATGTATGTTTATGATGTATTGTGAAGCATATGACTTTGTATTGTTGGTTGTGACTTGTAAGGTGCCTATTACCTTGATGTTCATAAGATTTTATCAAAATGGCATGAAAGTATAACTTCCAAACAAATGCCCTTTTTAGAATGTTTTGCATATCCTCCTACTTAGTACATGTGTTGTACTAACCTCTTTCTTTTATTTTACTACAAGTGTAGGTTGTGGTAACTAGGAGGAGATTGTGCTTTGGAGTTGCCTGGATTGCTTCACTCTTCCAAGTCTTCGGTATGTCCTCAAGATTCGAGGACTATGTTTAGAAGTTTCTTAGTCATTGTAATAGACACTTAAGTTTCATTTCATTTGTAAAGGGCCGTGTCCCTTAGTACGTTTTAAGTTCTTGTCTAAGACTGGCTAAAGAAACTTAGTAGTTCCGTTTGCGTATTGATGTTTTCAATGTTGATGACTCTTGAAGTCTTATGGTTTTATTGAATAAAAGTTTTAAATTCTTAGTGATTTTTATGATCTATATGATGAATGAAAGCTAAGGCCTATATAAGACTTTCGAGAGGTCGAATATGCATGTAACGACTAGGGGGTGCTCTCGGGTCGTTACAACACTTCCAAACAACGAAGGAAAAAACGTTGTCCAATTTGTAAAACGCTACATCTTCGCAAGATTTGGCACTCCGAGAGCAATCATTAGCGATGGGGGGTCCCACTTTTGCATAGGTGGTTTTCAATGGTACTGAGCAAAAATGGGGTGAAACACAATGTAGCAACCCCATACATCCCCAAATAAGTGGCAAGTTGAAGTGTCAAATCGGGAAATCAAAAGCATCTTGGCAAAGATAGTAAATGTCAATAGAACTGACTGTTCTAGGAAACTCGATGATGCACTATGGGCATATCAAACCGCTTACAAAACACCTATCGGGATGTCTCCATATTAGTTGGTTTATGGTAATGCTTGTTATTTGCCTGTCGAGTTAGAACACAAAGCATTGTGGGCATTGAAAGCTTTAAATTTGGACTGGTAAAAAACTTCAAGAGAGAGGGTAGAGCAGTTGAACAAACTGGATGAATTTAGATTCAGATCGTATGAAAGTTTAGCCATCTACAAAGAGAAGATAAAGAAGTGGCATGACGCTAGGATACTCAAGCGGGACTTCAAGGTAGGAAATTGGGTTTTGTTATACAACTCTCGACTTAGACTCTTTCCCGGAAAGCTCAAATTCAAATGGTCTGGACCTTTTAGAGTAGCATGAGTGTTCACCAATGGTGCCATAGAAGTTGAAGATCAGGATGAACCTCCATTTAAAGTGAACGGTCAATGTCTGAAATTATACTTTGGGGATTGTCAAGAGATTTCTCTGGTTGAAGTGGTGTATTTGGAAGACACCTGAAGGAGTTGCTGCATCGTGCTGCTACGTTAACTAAGGCGTTGTTTGGGACACAACCCAAAACCCGTTTATTTCTTTCTTTCGCTTTAATAAAATAATGATGTATTGATTGTGCAGATGGAAGTGTAGAAAGTGAACGAAAAGTGCAGATTGGTGAACAACAGGTCCAATCAACGAATCGTCGAATGGTTCTGTGACTCCGAATTAGACCGCTATTAGACTCAAGACCATATTGCATTTGAGTCTGTAAAACTCGGCGAGCACATGAAATTATTGGCGAACCGCCAACTGTGTCGGCAATCCCAACAAAGACTGCCGTTTGGACTCCCATAAAATATTGAGATTCTGTAAACTTCAGTGAGTCAAATGACCATTCGGTGTGTCACCAAATGGATCGGCGAGTGAGACTAATGTCATCGAGTGGACGGAACTGGACAGTTTATGAAGGCCACAGGTCTTAAGAGTCCAAATTCTTCACTTTCCCTCGCTTTTAAATTTCACAAACTCACATCAAGATATGGTGAAATCAAAAGAGGCCAAGAGAATTGTACCAGCCCAAGAGAAGACTGAAAGGATGACGATGAATGAGGTGGCCACTACATCCAAAGGCAAGGCTACTACACCGCCCACATCTGGTGGGAAGAAAGATAAGGGACAAGGCAACGAAGCCAGGGAAGTCTATGCATCTTCTGGTCGGATACCTATTTCAAAAATTCCAAGAAACCATAAAGTACTTTTATGGGCCCGGGAGTTCTATGCTGTTGTACATGCCTATTGGGAAAATTTGCAAGAGGTCACTCCTAATGGACCTAACAGGGTCAATGCATCAGAAAGAGCCCCGGTTCTTGATGCCTAAACCTCGAGCATGACCCGAAGTACGTAAGCCCAGACAGAAGGAGCGACCAATTAGCTAGGATCCCCTCTTGACCCCCCTCTTTTTCTTTCTTTAATTGCCATTTTGGATATGTTGTCATGTGCATCTGAGGTCAAATGCCTTTTATTTGTGATGGGGTGAGGCCCACCTTTGTGTGCTATTTGATGTCCGTATTTTGTGTTTATATTTGGGTTGTTCTGTTTTAAATTGTGTTAATACTGCTTTTCTGTGGATGTTTGAGCTTATGGCTCCTTTTATTTTTAAATGCAAAATGATTTTGATCCTTCCAAATTATTTTGAATTTTTCGCACATTTCTGCCACCTCTCGTGTATTTAATGTGATTGTTCTTTTGCAAAAAATTGAGTCTCGGTTTTGATCAATACGAATGACTTGAATAGTTCTTACAATCGAACGAACATGAATGTACGGCTACGATGAGGCCAAATGAAGTTGTATAGATAATATGTGAACTCTTTGCATCTAGTTGTGATTAGCCATTTATCACATCGATTCTCTTGTGATGACCGTTGCACACTAGCGAAAGTGTGGAGTCTTGTTTGACTTAAGTGTCGATGCCTTGTGTGATAAGCTTACTTGGAACCATGCATGACAACACCTAGAATTTGCCCTGTTGGTTCGGTTGATTAAGTAAGACTTTCTCTTGATATGATCTTAGGCAACTTCGGAGAGTGTGAACCAATTTGATATATACCTCTTTTGTGACCTACCTTGTGAGCGTGTGATTCTCTCTTGAACACCCCTTGACCCTTACCTTTCTTTAGAAGAAACTTGATGAAAACTAGACCTTTCTTAATCCATCACCCATAATCCTCATGAAGTTGTGGTTAATTGAATAGCCAACTTAGGCCAAAAGCCTAAGTTGGGGGTGTGGTGAAAAGATAGGGGAAAGTCAAGAAGTGCTAGGAAAGTCTCCTCTTACCCATGGTTTTCGAGAAAAATGGAACACCTCCATATATATATATATATATATATATAAAAGAGAGAGAAAAGAGAAAACAAAAAGAAAAATAATGAAAAAGAGAGTGGTGGAATAAAGTGCAAAAGAAAAAGGGGTTTCCAACACACTATGGGAGAGTGAATAATAGGATGACTTATGAGCACTAAAGAAAATGATAAAGGTAAAGGGAAGGAAGCATTGTGAGCACCACATTTCATGAGGATGAAAGTCACTTAGCCTAAAATGACCATACCTTTACACTCAGCCCCGTTACAAGCCTTGAAAAACCCTTTGTGATCTTGAGGAAGTCGAAACAAATGTTAATTGCAAAATACGAGCAAACCTATGGGTGAAAGCATGCATTGTGTTCATCTTTGTGAGTGTGAGCATTGTATCTGATTCCTAAACTTTAAATTGATTGTACCTTTGCGTGTGAAAGTGGAATCATCATTTGTGTGAGGGCATTCGAAGGCTTTTGTTGAGCTTGAACATGCATTTGAAACAAGTATTGCGAGCTTGAGAATCTTTGGTAATGGTGTGTCACAACTTGAATCTTTGAGTAAACAATTGATCCTTGCATAAGTAAATTGATCTTGTTGTGTGCATTCATGATTGAGTCTTGTATAGCATTATTCGAGACACCTTTTTTGAATGGCTAAACTTAAGTTTGCTTGAGGACAAGCAAAAGTTTAAGTTGGAGGTGTTGATGAGTCCATAAATTAGACTCAATTAGGGCTATATTTTAATAGAAATTGTGTCCTCAAATACTTATTTTATCTCCTTTAAGTTTTAGGTATTTGAAGTTTTAAGGAAAGCATGGACACTACGTCGCAAAAAGGAACGAAAAAGCTGAAAAGAATGAAGAAATGAAGGTCTAACGATCGCCGAAGGGTCTCACTTCGCCTTTTGTTCCAGTGTGCTGATCCCTGAATAAAAGGATCAAGTCGGCGGGAAAAGGGAGCAGTCGGTGCATCACCGAGAAGTTCCACGAAGCAGTACCATGCCGCCCAATGACCCAGAGCACGACGATATTGAAGGCACCACAAGACGACGATGAACTACACCAAAGGGCGAATCGCCGAGTTGATCGGTAATTCCGACTAACGACGCCGAATGATCCGCTGCAGCAGAAATTTGTGAAAACTATAAATACTAGTTAGAGTTGTAGTTTATAAGGTAAAAAAACCATTATGATAATTTTCACATAGAGTGGAACAATTAGTATAATTTTAATATAATTTATAACTTTTTGATATTTTTGCTCTAAGTTTGAGAGGGTTTTGAAGACTTGAAGAAGAAGAAGATTTCATCTTCAAGATTTGGAGTTGGGTCCCTTGGATTCTTCATTCTTGGCCTATAACAAGACTTAAATCTTCATACCCATTTGAATGCAAGCTCCTTTAGGTATAAATTTCTATCTCTTGATGTGTGGCTAAAAACCTCAATTCTTGGGGTGTGATTTAGTGTTGTTGGGTCTTGCTTGTTGATAGTTTAATCGTAGTTTAAATGTGATTTCGTTTAGTGGTTTTAGATGAACTTAATGAGGTTGTAGTTGCAAATATAATCTCATTTATGTGTTTTTGGCTTGCTCGAGAGAGAGGTCATAAAACTAAGACCACTAAATTGATGGCCAGTGTGAGTGGGTCAACATGAGGTTCAGCTCGAGAGAGTGAACACTAGTCCCATATCGACACATTCAGCTCGAGAGAGTGAGTGGGTTAAGGCGTAGGCTGGTCTTTATGTGGCTAATGGGTTTCCGAGAGGAACGCATTTAAAACGGGGTAAGTTGCTCGAGAGAGAGCTTATCCCCTTTAAAGTTTTACCTAGTCACAATTATTCTATGAATCTTCTATTGAAAGCATGTACCCAATAATATAGATTAACCCGTATTCCCATCACATCCCAAGGATCCCCTCTCATTATTTAGAAACCCTTGTTTATTTTCTGTTTTTACTTACTAGTGACAAAAACCCCCATTGTTAATTGACACTCTTATGTCCCCCCTTTAATTTACAATATTTTTACTCGTTAATGTTTTTAGCTACGACTAGTTAGAATTAAATTTTATTTTTCTATAAATTCTCAAAACCACTCTCTTGGGACAATCCCAACCTTGGTTGGGTTACTAAACTATTGTACGATCGTAGACACTTGGATCGGAAGTTGTGTCTTGATTATGCAAACATCAATACCCCATAGATGGTACACGACATACTCAACCCCGAAGGGTCTCATACAAGCCCCTTAGCATATCATAACATAGGATAAAAGAAATGATGCGGAAATTTTAAAACTTTATCTATACAATCGAAGTCTTTTATAAAAGCAAGCGGAAGTCTAGACTTGTCTCAATTATCCATCTAATACAATCTTTGAATCAAAATAGGGACACAACCCTTACAATATAGTCCAAAAATGAAATAACTAGAAAGGAACTGCAAATGACTAAGCCGTCCTCGAATCTTGGAACTCACCACAAGCTAGGAGAATAGTCTATCCAAGCTTGAACAAAAAGAAGATCACCTTAAGAACCGACCCTACACTTGTAGAAAATGTAGGAAAATATGGGTTAGTATAAAAATGCCTTAAGTATGATAGCCATGCATAAAAACCTTGAAAATATGCTAAAAAAGACATTTTGGTTGAAAACTATGCTATATGCCAATTTTGAACATCATCATAGAAATAGTTGGAAAACGTAACTCATAAACATAACTCATATATAGGTCATCATAGCATAAGGGATAACAACATAATCATAAGCATAACCTCCATCATAGACATATGTAAACATTAATCATCATGAGGCATAGTTCATATACATAGTCAATACTTAGATAATCATATCATAATAGAACCATCTCATAAGTAACCCTAAGTCATACTTGTGCAATGCATATATAAGATCCCATAATCCCATCTATACTAAGTACCACTTTTAGGCCACCATAATTATAATTACCATTCTTTGATTTCATTCATAGTTTAATATTCATAGATAAGGAAAGTAACTCATAGAAATAATCCACATTAAGCATACATCTTTTCATAAACCTTCATACCATAAGAGGAACACACCATAACCACTCTCAAAGCCTACTTGTGCAATGCATGAATGAGATCCCATACTCCCACACACACTAAGTAGTGCTTCTTGAGGATCCATAGTTCATAATCATTCATTGTGGGTGTAAGCCTTAATCGACATAGACCATATGAGCTAAACATGGAATCCGGTGTTACCCACACGGAAAAGGGTGTCCTATTTGCCTAAGGTAGAACCATTAATTTAGCTTAGATGGATCCACTAGCTAATAACCTATGTGTAGTTATGGGATAAGGAGATTGCTATTAGATACCCTGCCTAACTCATGTATGGGCATCCATCTCAAGAGATTTCTTCTAGAAACCCGCCTCAACTCACGTATGGGCTTCCATCTTGTATCAATATCCACTCGGCACTAAGCATTATTCCCCACGGATTACTTATCATAACATTACTTGAGTTCATTTTTATGGAAGAATGTATCAACACTCAATCCATCATCATTCATAAGATAGCTCCTACATTCGATAGGTGAGAATAGCGTTTCAACCTAAGAATCCACATATTGTGAGAAAACCTTTCACAACATGCCATCATCATTCATAGGTGTATAATTGAGAATAGCCTTTCGATAAACACAACAACATTATCTTAATCATAATCACTTACTCTCAGTGTTCATAAAGCATATACATAAATTTCATAATCATGCATAATTATCAAAATTTACCCTTCAATGACCATAGATCATGATTCATCAACACATATAGAATTACTACATTAGACACCTATGATAACATAATTCAAATAGATCAATTACTACAAGCATAATTCTATCATATTCTACTTGCATCAATCAATACCCATACTTTAAGATCCAAATTGGAAAAATAGGGTAATTCATGGATTCTTGGGGAATTCAACTTAAAATAATATAAAATCATCAATATATCCATAAACAAACATAATTTAATTATTAAAAACGAATTTGAAAGGAATCCATGAGATTGAAGTCAAACCCTAGCTTTTGGGTTTTCTAGCTTTGCAATCGGGAGTTTTGGATGGGCTCCATGGATGAAGAGCTACCATACCTTAATTCTCACGAATTTGAGGAGAAAATCTCGATTCTTCAACCCTAGCTTCACCTTTCTTCTTCTTCCGTTTCCTTGGAGTTCTAGAGAGAATATTTGGGGAAAGTTGGTTATTGAGTTGGGTTTTTGGATTTTATGAGGTGAATGGGTTGTTTAATGACTTAAAAAGGTTTATATAGGTTTATTAAAACTATACAAAATGACCTCAATTAATACTAACTTAAAAAGAAATTACCTAAAAACCCTAGCCTTAACCGCCCATTGGAGCAGTTCACAGGCCCCATCCACGACCACCACCTACGGGGCATGGACTGACCCACGGACTGTACTGATGGCGTGGGTTGGGATCTGCAAATCCAAATGTTGGCCCTTGATCCACGAGATCAGACCACGGGGAGTGGACCCACCCACGGGGCGTGGGTCAGCAGTAGGTCAAGGCCTTGGGCATATTTTTGGGCAAAAATGTTAGGGTCCTCCTTGGTTGGTCCTTGGGGGGTCGTACCTTGATGTTTTAACACTAAACCCCTCACATTAAGTACGGGAAGCTAAATTAACGACTCTAACCCGTACGATGAGTTCTAGATAAGCTTACTAGTTTTCGTGGTGTTACATCATCTCCCCCTTGGGAACATTCGTCCTCGAATGACGATCAAGACACCTTACGGAATTTAAGACTTAAGACTTGGAGCCCATCATACATGAAACATCACAATAATGCACAACTTAAAGGAGGAAACATCAACTCCATCTCAACATGATCAATGCAACATAAGGAAGAAGGAACTACATCTAACAACCATTATGCATGAAAACTTCAATCATTTCACATATTCATAGGAGGAACTACCTTCTCCAACTCAGAGCATGCTCAACTTAATAACATGAAGCAAATTATGCAATTACTCTCAAAAGCATAATAAAGCATGTTTGACAATTCGTCTCATGAAGCATGTAGGCAACTCATACTAAATGCACAATAACATGAGGAATACATAAATCATGAAAACTCATTTTATCACTAATCATGAACTTCTCAAGAATATGCATAACATAAGGAGATCATGGAAATTTTGTAAAACACACATGACTCCAAAACATAAACAAGCCAAGAGGAACTCTTTGTCTAAAGCTAGAATAGGAATAGAAGAAAGAGATGAGGATATCGGAACTCTCAACAATCTTGCTATCTAAGCACACCATCTCCCCCTTGGGAGGAAGCCCCCTACTAAAAACCTCAAGTACCACTTCTTTCAAGAAATCCCAAAGCATAGCCAAAAACTCATAATAACCTTATTGGGTTCTAAAATCACTAGAGGCCTAACAATTACAACCAATCCTTTCCAAGGATAACATCAAGGTCTAAAAAGTAGCATCGGAATCTAATCAAACTTTTACATCTCTAGAGAACTATCAAAATACCGGTGCCATTAGGAGGAACTTGCTTACCCTCTCTTCTCATAGCCTTTGACTTTGGACAATCCTTCATTGTGTGACCACAATTAAGGCAACCTCTTTGCCGGCCAAACATATACCCTCATATTTCATTCAATTCTACTAAGGTCGGATCAAGAAAATTCTAAACCATTTCAACCCATATCCTCACCTTTCGTAGAGTCTACCAACCAATCAAATCTGGGTATTTCCCAAACACCCTACACAAAATGACCATACTTACGATCAATCTTAAATGACAACTAACTCTTTGAAGTTGGTCAACACCTAAACATATCTCCCTCACCTTAGCTAGGTGGTACATGCTACCCTCAAAGTCATTTTAAAGACAAAATATAACCCAAGCTTAGGATATAGACTTTTCCCCCTTCCACTCACAAATAGGTTCATTCGGGAACTAACAATTTTGACTTTATGGGTTCTACAATCCCATAGGATCATAACAATAATCCTACTAATCCCTCCTAAGGATGACATATAAATCTATCATATCAAGTCCTATCTCTTCACATAGCCATCATTGGCATCCCAACCAACATTTTCCCCCTCGCTCCTTGTAGCATAATGTGATGACCCTAAAATGAAATAGGATGAACTAGAGCTTCACATGTGTTTTGGAAGTTGGTAATTTCTTAAAATGAAGAGTTTTGGCTTTTAAGGTTTAGTTTGAAGAGTTTTGAGGTCGAACGTCAAGGGACGACCATGACATTCGGAGACTAGTCTTTTGAACTAATGTGTTTTAGTGGTGTAATGTTGACCTAGTCTTGTTTGAAAGGGGTCTTAGGAATCAACGTCAAGGCACGTGTTAGACTCTATGCTATGAGACCTACTCTAGGTTGGCTGAGGGTGCTAGACAAGGAGCCAAGCCATAAGAGGCAAGCCTCAGCCAAAAAGCCAAGGCTGTCCCAAGTTGGCTGCTCACTGCCCCAAAGACCACGGGCATCACCACGACCAGTGGTGCCCTAGACAGTCCGTATACTTGGGCGTTAAGATAACTTGGTCTCAAGGGAGGCAAGGCAACTTTGCCTAGATGCTGCCTCAACTTCACGAGCTCCACCACGACTCGTGGTATGCACCACAGATCGTGGGAGCCTCCGTGAAGATGCCTTGGGCCCTTGAGGGCTTGACATGGTGGAGAGGCCCACTGGTCAAGGGACCACGGGGACCACCAAGAGCCGTGGTTCCCTTCACGACCCGTCCAAGTGGGCGTGGTCCCCGACGGGGCTGCCTCATTTAGGGGCTTTTGGGTAATTTCTTTTAAATGTTTTAGAGTGTGGGGTTTATTTTAAAAGGTTTATATGATACATATAAATATTTTTAAGTCTTAAAACCTTCCTTTAACTCATTATTCTCAAATACTCAATCAAAACCTCCAAGGTTCTTCTCTCTCAATATTTCTCTCTCAACTCAAGGAAGAAAAAGAAGTGGAACCTAGGGTTTTGGATTTCAAGATTTCTCCATCAAATTTTGTGAGATTCATCAAGTCTAAGGTATGGTGATCCTTGATCCTTGATTGTTCTTCCTTTCAAGGAGTCCATTCAAAAGGGTTTCAAAGAACAAAATACCTAATTTCTATTTTAAGCATGGGTTCGTTGGTAAAATGTTTCCAAAAGCATTATATTGGTGAATTAAGGTATAATTGATGATTTTATATGAAATTTCTTCAGGAACCCATGGTTTCACTAAAACCTTAAATTTGACTTATGAAGTGGATTTATTGTTTATGAACGAATGTTGATAGAATTGTGCTTAGATTGAATTGTAGTGTTGATTTCTATTGTGACATATACCTATCTATGTTGAATTGTTGGAGAATTGAGTAATGGTGGTTTTGGCTTGGATGAAGGGTAAGTTGACCTAATCTCAAGGTATTATTAGTATTGTTCTTGTATGGATTGATCCACTTATGGTGGAGTTGCTTATATGTTGTATTGTATTGTAATTATGGCCATGAAGGCATTATATGGGGAATTGATGTATTATCATGTTATGTTGTACGATGATATAATCTGGTGAAAAGGTTTAAAATAGGTAAATATATGTTCCTAGGGTCAAAATGTTCGAATAGGATGCCCCGGGGCCACCCTAAGGGCCCCCGAGGAGGACCCCAACCTTAGCCAAGCAAGCTGTCAAGGCAGCTTGCAAATTGCACTTGGAGGGAATAGGGGAGCGTCGCGCACTTGTTCCCCCAAGGAGAAAAAAGTCTGCTCGCGACGCGGTCATGTCGCGGACTCTACTGTCTCAAAATTTAATTCCAAATATCTTCAGGGAACAGCTCCGCGTCGCGGACTTATTCCGCGATGAAAATGCAGAAATTCAGAAATCAATTTACCTCACTTTTATCACTCAAACACAAAACCCCAAAGATCTAAACCTAAAGTTCCTCCTTGTCTCTACTCTCTCTCTCTCTTCTCAAGAACTCCATTGAAGAAGATTGGAGCTTCAGGAAGAAGACCAACTCTCCAAGGTTTCAACTCGGATTTTCGTGGCTAATTCGTCAATAAGGTATGGTTGCTTATCACTCTTGGGATTCCTTTCCCCAAGAGGGTCCTTCAAGATGAATTTCAAAATCTCCAATATCTAGGTTTCAATCCAAAAACGTGGGTCTTCTTTCTAAAGTGAAATTGATGTTATAAACTGACTTTGATGTTATATGAACAATTATTGATGGATTTATGTTGTATTGGTGGTTTCTTGAAGAATTCCCCATGAGACCCATGTTTCTCCTTCTTTTCCTAATTCTAACCCTAGTTTGTGTTGGATATTGATTGAAGGCTATGAATTGAATGTGATGTTATGTAATTCATGTTTGTA
>JAJONQ010057645.1:0-12352 GCA_036250385.1 Solanum microdontum
CCAGGACCTTGAGTTCCTTTTGTACATCCTCAGGTTTATGTTACCTTTCTGAAATCGATTTAGGCACTTAGGTATGTTCTAAAAGTATATGAGGTTCTATGAGACGTTTATATGTTATATGAAAGTGAATACGGGATTATGAGAACATTAGTTCCAACGGGCTAAGGTTGGCAACATGAGTATGGTAACATATATGCATTAAAAATCCATGACATGACATGATATGCATTCTACTTTCGAGATATAATCAGAATGTATCGGGCCTATTGCCTATATTTATATCTATGAGACACATATGGCCACAAGTTGGTAAATATGATGCCGGTTCGTACCGAAAGGCACCACCATTGCTAGCATTTGGTTAGGTATGTCATGCATTTTCATCTATATATATATGTACTCACGACATATGATTAAATGAGCATATCATGCATATTTAATTACTAGAAGGTCAGATGTAAGCCAGGGAGTGTACTAGAGTTCCAGTTTTAGGTGGTATGTCTATTACCCTTTCTATCACAGCTATTTGTGACATCATTTTCCACCTTACATACAAGTACATTTTCATTCGTACTGACGTCCCATTGCTTGGGGATGCTGCATGTCGTGCTGCAGGTTTGAGTAGATATCTTGATCGGCCTTTGCCATTGGGGTGTCATCTCAGCTGAGGATTGATAAGCTCCATTCATTCTGGAGCTGCTAGTTGTTTATAGATTTTACATACTTGAGTTTTATATATAGTTATTGGCGTCGTTGGGGACTTACCCCAACCAGTTGAGTTGTAGTATTCGTAGAGACTTCTGGACATTTTTGGGTGCGTATTATCAACCTTCCTTTATAGCCTTATCGATTTATTGTATTCATACCCTCAGATGATACCTCGTCGGCATGGTAGTTCTTTATCAGTAAGTTGTCCTTTTCGGCCTACTTTTTGCCTTTCATATTGTTGTGACCTTGTCGATATAGTTATTTTGTTTCAACAGGTTATTGTGGCGGCCTTGTCGTCCCTCACTATTTCATTTCCTTTATGTGTTAGTTGATTCGCTCGGTCAAGTGAGGCATTGGGTCTGTGTTGCGCCTCCGCTATATAAGGGCGTGACATGTAATGCTCCAGCGTTGCATGATGTAGATATTTTCTAATATGGTGGAGGACACTATTGAGGTATTTAGGGATGATTTCTCTGTGTTAGGTGACTCATTTGATGGTTGTTTGGATCATTTGGCCGAGTTACTTAAACGGTGTGAAAAGTGCAATCTTGTGCTCAATTGAGAAAAGTGCCACTTCATGGTGAAAGAGGTGACCGTTCTGGGTCATCGGATTTCTAAGAAGGGAATTGAGGTCGATAGAGCGAAATTCGAGGTAATAGAAAAGCTTCCACCACCTAACTTTGTTAAAGGTGTTAGACATTTTCTTGCGCATGAATGCTTCTATGGAGGTTTATCAAGGATTTCTCCCAAATTGCACACCCATTGTGCAAATTGCTTGAAAAGGAGTGTAAGTTGGATTTTGATGATGCTTGTCTGAGAGCATTTGGAGAGTTGAAAGAAAACCTACTTTCCACACAAATCATTATTTCACTGGATTGAGGGCAATTGTTTGAAGTAATGTGTGATGAGAATGGAGTGGCGCTTGTTGTGGTATTGGGACAGAGCTTTATCCTATTTACTATGTCAACAAACCTCTAAATGTGGCTCAAAATAACTATACAGTGACTAAATAGGAATTCCTTCCTGTGGTTTTCGCATTCGAGAAATTTTGATCCTACTTGCTTGGTACTAGGGTCATATTGACCATTTTGCATTGAGGTATTTGATGGCAAAGAAGGATGAAAAACCGAGGTTGATTAGTTGGGTGTTGTTGCTACAAGAGTTCAATTTTGAGGTGAAAGATAGAAAAGGGAACAAAAATCAAGTTGTCGATCGTCCAGGTTAGAGGAAGAAGCGATGCTCAAGCTAGGAGATGGGACTGAAATTGATGATGTTTTTCCAGATGACCATATATTGGCTGCTTCTCATGATCTGATTCCTTGGTTCGCAGACTTTGCTAACTACTTGGCAAGTGATCTTGTTCCATTGGATTTGTCGTATTACCAAAGGAAAAAGTTATGCATGATGTGAAGAAGTTATTTTGGAATGAGCCTTATTTGTTCTGTATTTGTGTTGATGGGATTATTCGTCGTTGTGTACCCGAGGTTGAGTGATGAGTATACTAGAGACGTGTCACTCTTCGCGGCATCATAGTTGTATTCGGACTGCGCATAAAATTTTGCAGTTTTGGTATTACTGGCCTACCATCCACCAAGATGCTCATGATTTCGCCAAGTCTTGTGAGTGTTGCCAAAGATAAGGAGGAATTTCAAAGAGGCAAGAGCTTCCTATGAATCCGATATTGGTGATTGAGTTTTTTGATGTATGGGGCATTGATTTTATGGGTTCGTTTGTGAGTTCACATGGGATGAAGTATATTCTTGTTGCGGTTGATTATGTGTCAAAATGGGTGGAAGCAATTGCATTTTCAAACAATGAAGGTAAAAGTGTCACTGCATTCCTAAAAAAAAATATCTTCTCCAGGTTATGTACACCTAGGGCGTTATCAACGATGGAGGATCTCACTTCTGTAATAAGTTGTTCAAAGCATTTCTAAAGAAATATGAAGTCCGTCACAATGTAACCACTCCTTAGCATCCACAGTCTAGTGGGCAAGTTGAAGTGTCCAACAGAGAGATAAAGCAAATCCTTGCAAAGATTGTGAATGCAAATAGAACGGATTAGTCAAGGAGGCTTGATGATGCTCTATGGGCCTATCGCACCGTATTTAAGACTCTCATAAATATGTCCCCCTACCAACTTGTACAGGGGAAGTCTTGCCATTTGCCGGTAGAGTTAGAGTATAAAGCTATATGGGCACTAATGAAATTGAATTTGTATTGGGTCGCCGCATCGAGTCAGAGTAAATGGCATGAATGAGCTTGATGAGTTTCGCCTAAAATTTTATGAAAGTTAAGCCTTGTACAAGAAGAAGATGAAGAAGTATCATCATCAAAAGATTGAAAAGCATGAATTTGTTGTGGGTGATCTGGTGCTTCTATTCAACTCAAGGTTGCGCTTGTTTCCGGGAAAGCTCAAGTCCAAGTGGACAGGGCCATTAATAGTCAGTGTTCCCACATGGAGCGGTCAAGCTCGAGAACAAGGTTTAAGATGAACGGGAAAAGGATCAAGGTCTACATAGGAAAAGAGGAGAGTATCCAAGAAGATGTTGAGGCATACTACCTTGATGAAGTATGAGTAATCAAGGGGCCTGCGTCGTGCCGCGACGTTAAATCAAGCGTTGCTTGGGACGCAACCCAAGATGTATAGTCTAGCCAACTATAGGTTTTTCTTTTCGATTTAGGATTTTTTCTTCTTTTATTTTAATTTCTGTGATTCTTTAGATAGGTGTTTTAGTTTTGTATTAGTGTTACCTAGATATAAAATAGGGTCCATGTCTAAAAAGTGTCCAGAAAATGTAAAAAAAATAAGACCTCATGGTTGGTACATCTGCAGGGACGAACATTTGAATGTCTAGAAAACAGGCTGTGTAGAGGTCTACGGACTCCATCGACGGTCCGTGGGTCCATCCACAGACCATTAATGGTGTCCATAGACCCCCAGGTATGTCCTCAAAATTTCTAAGTGTATGAGTGACCTATGGTCCGTAGGTTGACCCATGGCCCGTAGATGGGGTTTCGTGGGTCCAAATTAGGGGTTTATGGAGACCCGACCTGGACCCACTTTTAATAAAAACCTCTCATTTCAAATACACCCCCCATTACCCAAATTCCCTCCTAACCGTTTCTAACCCCTCCAAATCCCAAAACTCCCTCATTAATCCCCCAAATCACTCCACTCTCCCATACATATCATCTCCTCTTCCATAATTCTCCTCCCATATCTCAACATCACCCGCTCACCCTTCACAAAAGAATTCTCGGTCCGGGTTCGATGTCAAAAGGCTTGCAAAAGGTCTAAGGAGTTCATTGTGATCACACACTCACCCATTTTACTTACTTGTAAGGTAATACAACTTCACTCTACCTCTGAATTTCGTTGTTCATTGTTAAAAATATGAAGTCATGAAATGGATCTTGACCTTGGGTTGTTTTGATATGAAATTGCATGATAAATTGCTTTTAGAAACACCCTTGGGATGATGGAATGTGAGTGTGTTGTTCATTTTAACAAAAATGTTGCAAGTAATAGGTCTATATGGAAGTTTTTACTTAGGGTTCCTGGTTTGGTATGTTAAAATGGTTAAATTATGAGTAACTGGAACCTTATGGATGACAAACTATCATAAATTGTGTTGAAATGCATGGTTAGACTTAGGTTTATTGTGTGAATTATTGAAATATGGAATACAAACAGAGGCATGTCTAAAACCTGGCACAATACGGACTGTAGGTACCCAGCGTGCGTCGGCAGTTCAGCTATTGCCCAAAAAAATTTCAATTATCGTATTATTTCGTTCCTTGTTCTAATTTTTTTTTAAGTGTGTTATTAGTTTGTTTTGGTACTAACTAAACCTCTACAGGTACCATGGCTCCAAAGAAAGCTCCGACTTACACCGCAAAGGGTAAGTCGAAATCAGTGGCACCAACTTTTCGACTGATTAATGTGGAGACTGACCTCGCATATGCCCCACCTACTACTACGACATCCCCCATGGCACCCCGCGTTACAAGGAATCAAACCTGGAAGGTGATTTCCGATATGGTCACTGCCCCCCAGTCTGATGAGTGGGATATACCGATTGGTTCACCGGCTGGTTCTGAGTCCACTTGTGCTTTCGGTTCCAGCTCTGCATCTGGCTCCAATTTTTATGGCGCCAACACCTCATCCTTCGAGGCTACTAGTGCGGGGGACATTCTAGTGCCACCAAACACCGATCCTACTCCAGTTACTAAGGAGCCAAATCAATGTTGTGTGACTGGCCAGTGGAAGATATACAGATACTCCAGAATGCTAACTGAGAAAGATAGGATAGCTTGATTGGTTACTGAGGAGCGTCGGGTACTCACAGGCAGCCTTCTTACTATGCCCGACATCCATGATCTCTTCCAGGGGCACAGGTGCAAGTGGATAGCTCGTAGCCAGGGTCCATTAACGAGGAGATCGGCAAGGAGTTTTATTCTTCCTATGCAGCCACCCTTCTAGTTTCCATTGACAGATGGGCCAAGCCCGCCGCCCAGCTTCCACTCAAGCATATACTAGTGCACGAGTTTTCAGTTGATATATCTGAGACTACTATCCGGAGGTTCCTCTACAGTCCCAGCTACCCTCAAGTAATCAACACGTCAAGTTTGATTATCGTTGGGACATCGTTAGGAGTGGGGCATTTTAGAGAAATGTCGAACAGAGGGAGTCCCTTTTGTGTTGGTTAGCCCATCACCTTTTACAGACAGAGAGCGCGCCGAGTGGGTCAGCACCACAAGTTTAGGTATCAAGAAGGCCACCCTGAATTTTGTGGCAAAATTCTTATGGTTTTTGGTGAGAAACCGAGTGTCTCCTACTCAGGCAGACAATGTTCTCACATGGGACCATGCGGTTATGGTTGTAGCCTTGGTTGTAGGGTTGGAGATGGACTTTGCCTGCATGCTGATTGCGGAGATACACGAGAGGGCCTTTAAGGCCACCACCACCTTACCCTTCCCATGCCTCATTTTCCAGTTGTGGAGGAATGCTGGGGTACTGGTTTGGAACTGTGACAAGCTGATGTAGGCGAACAAGACTCTGGATATCGGCTTGATTCGGGATGAGGCCAATGTAGCGGCACCGTGCAGAGAGCCACAGGTTGAGATGCCACCATTTGGAGCAGACTTTGAAGAAGATGTAGATCAGATGCAGGGTGAGGATCTTGCCCGTCCAATAAATGCTGAGGATGCTCTGGCTTCCCATTCTCCGGCCGCTAGTCAGGCCCCTAGCTCATCCTGAACAACCCCCCTTCGCAGGGTTTGTTGTCGTGCCCTTAGCTCATGTCCAGAACTTAGACGGTCAGATGGCTACCCTAATTCAGCATGTGAGGTCGTGGATGCAACACACCATGATAGAGTCTGAGGCTAGGATGGAGTAGCGGATAGAGCATATGATTGATCAAACGGTCTAGTCCATTCATAAGAGCTTGGATACTTTTGATTTGAGAGTCCTAGAGCGACCAACCCCCACCTCTGATGTTTCTGCATTTTGGACGAAGTTAGCTAGTTTTTGGGCTGATCTTGACACCCTTCTATCTCCACCAAAGACTGAATCTGAGTCGGCCCCCACAACACCGATTGATAATACGATGTTGGATGCTCTATTCGGAGATGAGATGCCTCCGCCTACTTCTTTCTGTCATGCTGGGAAGCGCCCCCGCTCTAGTCAGGCTTCTGATGATACTGAGGCTAGAAGAGTTAGCAATAGGGAGCACCAAGAGACTGAGGCGGCTCGGAGGGCATCCATCATTGATGAGGAGTTGCGGCAACAGAGGATTAGGGAGATTGGTGTTGGTGCCTTTAGTAGTGTGAGCACTACTAATGGTGCAGCGAAGGTTGATGTTAGCACTAATGATGGTGCTGAGACAGTTGATGCGGGCACTACTGAGGGTGACCCGATTGTTAATCCAGTGGGCTCTAGGAAACTGGATCCACCCGCTTGTTGAGAGGTCTTCGGTGCTATGCGCCATAGGTTTGCTTCACCCAATCCTTTATTCATTACTTTTTGTGCATTGGGAACAATTGCCCTCTATTTTGTTGGGGGTGGGGTAAATGGATTGTGAGTGATAGGGTGAAGTCTGAGTAACCCAACTCATAATCCTCTTTTGGGGTTTTCTTGCCTATGTTCTTTTCCCCCAAGAGCCTATTTTAATTTCTATTGAACCGGCATGTTAAGGAATGTGTGTGTAGGAGTAAGTAGACAAATGAAAGCATGATGGCATGCAAAGCAAAAATAAAATAAAAAATAATCCCTGTCAATTTTTTTTTGAATTCTGTTAGATCTATAGTCTTGATGAGTTGAATGTATTGGATCTCAGTGTAACATGATAGTAACCAATTTGAACTCATGACTTAAGCTAAAACTTGAACTGGGTAATTTGACAATCTGATAATGAAATAATGTGCCAAGAGTGTGTGAGAAAAGTTGAATGTTCAGACAGTTGTACCAATCTAGAAGTTGCTCCATTGGTCCTGTTAAGATGATCTAGGCTAGAAGTTGGGAAGTGATCATAGGCCCTTGTTCATATTAGTCCACTTAATCCTAAAGGGATCCAACCAAATGGAATTAGTGTTCCCTTTGATCCAAATATTTGAGCCTTAAATAGACCATTTCTTTTGATTCACCTAACTCACCATTCCTTAAAATGTTGTCTTGGCCTCGGTCCCTCCTTGGACATGTGCACCTCGACTTAGGCTAAAAGCCTAAGTTGAGGGTGACTTACCTTGATCATGGCCCTGGTCCGACATCGGACATTTTGCACCTCAACTAATGCAAAATCCATATGTTGAGGGTGGCTATGAAAGAGGAAACTAAAATAAAAAGGGTATGAAAAGAGTTGTGTGTTGACAAGAGAAAAATAAAAAAAGAGGATGTGACTTTGTGCTAAAGAAGAAAAAATATGATGAATAAAAGTGTTTAAAGAAAGAAAGAAAAATAAAGTGAAATAAAAAGAAGAAAGTGAAAAATAAGAGTAAAAAAAAAGTCAAAAGTGGCATCCATGTTGAAAAGAGTTAAGGGAAAATAAGTAAAATGAAAGGATGCCAAAAATAGGTCAAGGAAGAGGTAAAAATCCAATGTATTGTCAAGGAGGGCAGAAAGTCACTAAAAAGTACCCAAATGTACCACACCTAACCCTGAGCCTACGTTACAAGCTAAGAAAGTCCTATAGTGTTCCTATACTTTAATTCACTTCTGAGTGTGAGTGTTGAATGAATCTTAAAACTCTGAAATTCATATCTTCTGTGTGAAAAGGATTTCGTTTGAAGTGAGGGCACTAGTTACATTGTCGGAAAGTTGGTACCTTGGTGATTGTTAAAAGGGTATGTTGTGGTGTCTGTTGGTCGATTTGTGTCATATCTTGATCCGCATGAGTTAGCTTGTTGAGTCTAAGAGAAAATATTTGCACTAGAAAAGGGAGGCAGGATAGAAAGCCATGTGATTGCTTGAGTTTGAATGTTTGCTTCTACACAAGTGTCGTTTAGAGTTTTAGTGCGTCGCTTGAGGACAAACAATGAATTTAAGTTGAGGGTGTTGATATACCGTGAGTTTACGGTATTTTTAATACATTTCACTTAAGTGTTGTGTGTGTCTAGGTCCATTTTGTATTATAATTAATGTTTATTATGTTATATTTGTACGAAATTGGCTTGGACGAGGTCGAGAGAGATGACAACTAAAATTTTGCAGAAGGAGCCACCCACGGAGGTGACCTACGGACCGTAGGTCCAATCACGGTCCATCGTGGGTAGGTTTGGAATGATCATCAGGGAAGTCTGACCAAGAGTGGAACCACGGAGGACATTAACGAAGCATCGGTCGACCCACAGGCCGTTCTGCACATCCGTCATTTGTATCAGAGATTTGGAGTTCCAGTACCTTATGAAAAGTTCAAAGTGTGGAGCCACGAAAGGGGACCCATGGACCGTAGGTCAACCTACGGTCTGTACTGCACACCCGTCGTTTGCATATGAAAGTTGAAGGTTCCAACCTCTATGGAAAAGTTCTAACTCTTGGGGTACGGAAGAGACCTATGGACCGTAGGTCTAACCACGGTTTGTAGATCAGTCTCGTCAATCGAAGCCACGTGCAACAATTTTATTTCCTTATTTCATTTCTTTTTTTAGGACAAGTTTTTCTATAAATAGGGTATGTAAACCTCTTTTTTCGGGGTTAGACACCATAGTATGATTTTAGTTCTTGGTATTTTGTTGGGAATTAATTTCAAAAAACATTGGCAATTTTGATTTCCTAATTTCGGTTTATAAGATTCTTTCTTTGAATATCAATTGGAAATTACGGGTTTCTTCTACTCAATACGTAAGTTAATGAATTCTTCTTCTACAATTATGAATCGTGTTGTTTCAAGCATGAGTAACTAAATCCACAACTAGGGTTGTGGGAACCATCAACAATTAACAATGTATGAATAATAACTAAGTAATTCTTGACTAGTGTTGATGCATGTATTGATAATTCTTTCGTTTAGAAGTCTTTTTAACGAGTGCACGTGTTAGAACTCACCTTGTTGCTACTTCTCGGACCAAGGAGGTAGTTAATAAGAAAAAAATTATCAACAGAGATTTTGTGTGATACTATCTAATAGTTTAATGTCAATTGGTTCGAGGGTGAAAACTAAGCCATACATTGATGTGATGTCTAATTTGAGGTAAAGGTAAGGGTTAGTAAATTATACACATGTTGTCGGACCAAGGTACGGGGTGAAATATCCTATTTGGCGGACCAAGAACTTAAGGATACATAACTTACCACTTTGCATGTGATACACTAGTAAAGTATTACTATTATTAGGATTACCGTGGTAAGATCTTGTGGGGAACACATATACTCTAGTTTCTATCTCTCATTGATAACAACAAAGTTCGAATCTTGCTCACTTGGTACTTAAGAACAATCAGTTATTTGTTTCACAAGCCGCCCCCCCCCCCTCTTTACTTACCTGTCTCGGAAATAACTTCACTAAACGGATATAATAGTAGGCTAAGTTTAAGTCTAAACCATACTCCTCGTGGGATCGACCCCAACTTACAAGTTGGGTTCTTTACTTGATAACGATCACTTATACTTTTTTAGGGAAGTGTAATTTGTGCGTATCAGTAGGTTCCTCAACTGGACGATGCTTCCATTGAGCATTCATATACATTATCCCCTTTGTCCTCAGCTTCCGGACATTGTAATCAAGAATTACAAGCGGTTCCTCCTTATACTGAAGGTCTTTGTCTAACAAAACTTAGTCCCACATTATGATGTAATCTCCATCTCCATGGTACTTCTTCAACATGGACACATGGAACACTGGATACACCCTAGAAAGGTTAGGTGGTAAAGCCAACCTATAAGCCACTGGCCCTACACTGTCAACAATCTCAAATGGCCCGACGTAACGTGTACTAAGCTTGCCCTTCTTAACGAATCTCATCACCCCTTATATGGGCGACACTTTTAGAAGAACTTGCTCACCTGAAATGTCATGTCTCATACTTTACTGTCTACATACTTCTTCTATCGACTCTAGGCTACTAGAAGCTTAGCTTGGATGCTTCTCACCTTATCCTGAACATCTTTCACCAAACAAACCCCCAAAGGTTTGACATCTCCACCCTCAAACCACCCTAAAGGTGATCTACACCCCCCCTTCCATAAAGTGCCTCGAATGGTGCCATGTTAATGCTGGAGTTGTAACTGTTATTAAAGGAGAACTCACACAAAGGCAGGAACTTATCCCAATGCCCTCAAAAGTCAATCACACAGGCCCTCAACATGCCTTCTAACACTTGAATAGTTCTCCTTGACTGCTCTTCCATTTGTGGATGGAAGGTTGTGCTAAAAGTGAGTTGAGTGCCCAATTCCTCATGCAATTTTTCCCAAAACTTGGATGTGAACTGTGTACCACGGTCTGAGATGATGGAAACGGGCACCCCATGCAGCCTCACTATCTCCTTCACATAAACCTTAGCCAACTACTGAGCATTATAGTCTACTCAAACTAGAATTAAGTGGGATGACTTAGTCAGTCTGTCAACCACCACCCAAATGGAATCAAACTTCCCCAAGGTCTTGGGAAAACCAACCACGAAATCCATAGCTATCCTTTCCCACTTCCATTCAAGAATTGGCATTCGCTGAAGCAAACCTGCAGGCCTTTGGTTCTCATACTTTACTTGTTGAAAGTTTTGGCACTTAGCCACAAACTCAGCTATGTCTTTCTTCATAGCAGGCCCCTAAAAAAGTCGTTTCAAATATCGGTACTTCTTGGTCACACCCGGATGAATGGAATACTGCAAACCATAGGATTCTTTCAACATCTTCTGAATCAAGTCATCCACTCAAGAAAAACAAATTCTTCCTTTAAAGCTGAGCACACAACCCGCATCAAGGACCACGTGTTTAGCCTTTCCAGACACTGTCTTCTTTCTGAGCCTATTCAAACTCTCATCCTCAAACTACTTGGCTTTGATCTCCTCAATGAATATGGGTCTAACCTCAATGTTGGCCAACACCCCACCTTTCTCTGAGATGCCCAACTGCATGAACTTAGACTCTAAGGATTGAATCTCCTTGACCAAAGGTCTCTTGGACACACCCAAGCAAGCTAGACTACCCATACTCACCGTCTTCCATCTTAATTTGTCTGCCACTACATTAGCCTTACCCGGATGTTACTGGATGGTAACATCATATTTCTTCAATAATTCCACCCACCTCCGCTGTCTCAGATTTAGATCCTTCTGAGTTAATACATATTGTAGACTACATGGATCAGTAAACACCTCATACTTGACACCATAAAGGTAATGTCGCCAGATCTTGAGAGCAAATACTAACGCTGCCAACTCCAAGTCATTGATGCTTATCGTGACCAACGACACAAACCTACGGTATAAGTGTCTACGATCGTTGATAGTATAGTAACCCAACTAAAGGTTGGGGTCGTGTCCCAAGGGAATGGTTTTGAGAATTAATAGAAAAGTAAAATAAAGCTCTAACTAGTCGTAGCTAAAGATATTAACGAGTAAAATCATAGTAAATAAAAGGGGGTGACACAAAAGTGTCAAATAACGATTTGGGGGTTTTGTCACAACTAGTAAAAATAGCTAAAATTAACAAGAAAATCAAGTATGGGGAAATGTTCTTGGGGTGTGACCGCAATACAAGTTGAGATAAGTAGTTGGGTACATGCTTTTGAAAGGAAATTTGTAAGATAAGAGTGACTAGGGTAAGATTTAAATGGAAATAAGGTCCCTCTCGGGCAACTTACCTCGTTTCAAATGCTTTCCTCTCGAACACCCATTTGACGCATGAAAACCAGCCTACGCCTTACCCCATTCACGCTATTGAGCTGAGTGTTAGGATATGGGACTAGGGCTCACCCTTTCGGGCTGAACCTCATGGCGACCCACTCCTTAGGCCATCGGTCTAGTTGTCTTGGTTTCGCGACCTCCTTCTAGGGCAAGCCAAAAACACATGGGTGGCTTTGTAATTGCAACTACAAACCCTTTAGATTAAACCACAACCACTAGGTGAAATCACCATTAAACTACATCTAACCTATCAGCAAGCAAGACCCAACAATAATATCAACACATATTTGCTAAATCACACC
>JAJONQ010057648.1:0-10246 GCA_036250385.1 Solanum microdontum
TTAAAGCTCATGTCAACACCTTGATTATTATGTGTGGACAATGATATTTTATTTCCCTTAAGCAGTCATAGTTCAAGTCTGAGACCACTACGACTCTGAAGTAAAAGTTATTGTTTCACTAAGTGGAGGTTCCATGCAGAGCACACCTTCATTATGCATAGTAGTCTTTCTTCAGCTGATGGACTCTCTTATCTAATATTAAAACGAGTGGGGTATTGTTGGTTATGAAGCATTTTAATATTATTTTATATTAAAGCAGCTCTTTTAGTTGTGACTTAATGCTGCCTAATTACCAGTTTTTATTGGTCATGTTAATGCCAATTATTTTGTCTTTATTGGCAGATGACATAAGTCATTTAACATTCCTGTGAACGTTGTGGTAAAAAATCTTGGGCAGTTCTTCGTTTACACGTTGGTGCATTTGTTGCCCACACCATTACTTCTCCAAATTATTCCTCCATTATTATTTGTAACCTCTAGGGCGTTTATCTTCACTATTTACTACCTCATTATCATCGTATTGATTGCTAGGAAGACAAACCCAACTATAAATAGTGGTGGTCTTCATTTTGTTTACACAAGAAAAATATAGAGTGCATAAAGTTTGTCAAAAAAGAGAGTTCTTATTAGTTGAAGGGAAGTGTTCTTTTTGTGAAGCTTTGGACTCAAATCTTGTCCAGAGTTGTTGAGCTATATTTTGTGATTAGACTGTTGTATCCTAGAGGGGACAAGTCAAGAGGACTACTGCAGGACCGGTGAAAATATTTTATGCAATGGGCTTGAATCTCTTTAAAGAGAGCGAGATATCCGCGCCTCAGCTGGAAGAGATTGATTTTCTTCATTTTTTTTTCAATTGTAATCTTGTAATTTTGTTATTTTGTAATTTCTCACTAACAGAAACTCCAAACAGACATCATAATAATAGAGATAGACATACAACAATTATTTTAAAACGACTACCTAACCAACATTCATGCACCATCTACTATTGACGGGTGTAACAACGTTGTCCAAAAAAAAAGTAGGATAAAAACATCAATGCCTCTATCATCCTAAACAATGGTTTTCTCCAATAACGATTGACACAAAGCGTTGTAGCTTAAAAGAGATGGTACTCAAATTACTCAAAACTCTTTCGGAAATCTCAGTTTCCTCTCATCTTAAATGTAAAAACATTTACTCTTGGGAATACTTAGTTCCCCTATATCATTTTAAAGAAAATGAACTCAATTCTACTCTTCCTCAACTCAGTGCTCAAGTCTTTAAAACAAGTTTTAAAACAGTTTTTAAAAAGACTTCTTAAAATAGGGTTCATGCCAAATTATGGACGTGAACGACTCAATTCAAGGTTTTCAATAACCATGCATAGAACTCAATACTTGGAACTCATTAACTCCAGAACTCAAGGAGTCAATGATAACACTCATCTCAAGAATGCTCGACTCGGAAGGTTCATGCGGAATTATGGGAATGAACTACTCAACTCAAGGACTCAATGACACCTCTCATCTCAAAACTTTTGACTCATAGGGTTCATGCGAAATTATAGGCATGAACTACTCAACTCAAGGACCTTCATGGGTAACATGTAGTAACCCCATGATTAGGAATATAATCCCAAAATGATTAGGAACTCAATACTCAAGACTTAGAACTTGAAGATACTAATACTCCTCTCAAAGATACTCAATTGATGGAGTTCATGCGGAATTTTTGGGCATGAACGACCCGACTCAAGGGTCTAAATAACAATATGAAACTCATGTATATGATTCTTCTCATTCTCATACTTACTTCCTCAAAACTCAGTTTAAAATTCAAGTGTTGGCTTTGAAAAACTTCTCAAGATTTATGACTCAAAATACGGTTCATGCTGAATTATAAACATGAATAAATCAACTCAAGGATCTCAATAAAAAAATAGAAACTCAATAATTAGGAATAGAATTTTTAAAAGAACAATGAACTCAAGAACTCAAATCAACTTATCTCAAGAATACTCAAATCTAGGGGTAGAATCCTAGATTTCTCTTTTACTAATTTGAAAGAAGATGTAGGGCGTGAGGAAGAACTAGTCCAACACTATGATAGACTTACATACCTGGAAGAACAAGGTTCTTGAAGAAAAACTTGATTAGAAGCCTTGAAACCCTAGCTTGAAGGTAACCTATCAAGAAAACCTTTCTTGAGATTCTTGAATTAGTTTCTTGAAATCTCTATGGCCAAGAATTATGATTTTCATTAGTGATTCATAATTGTATGGAGGAATTTGAGTTGAAAACAATAGAATTCTTGGAGAAAGACTTACATTGAATAAGAATCTTGAAAAAGATTGAACGAATCTTGAATGGAGTCTTCTACTTTGATTTTTCCTTAGGGTTTTTCCCTAGGGTTTGAGAGAGAAGAGAATGATGGATTAAAAGATGAAAATATGATTGTTTTGAGCCTTTTATTAGTCAATAAATTTGCTTAGGGTTTTGTTGGAGTTAAAAAGATAAAAATGACCCTTTTTAATATTATTCCCGTCGGCTAATTCGTAACAACATTGTATCAGATTACTAAGATAATCATAACTTTTTACTCATAAATTGGATTGATACGAAATTAGTGGAGTTTGAAAGTATATTCAAATACCTTTAATTTGATAGATTTTGGGCCATGTAACTCTTTATATTCTAAGAGATATGGTCGTTTCAAGTTGACACAAGTAGAATCTTACATCAAAACTTAATCGATAAGGAAACTTCAAGAACACTTATCAAGAACTCATCAAGAAATTAAATTGCTCAATATTTATGGATAGATTCGTAAAAGAAACTCATGATTGGCGTGTGGGTGAACAACCCCAACACTATGGAAACTTACATACTTCGAAGAACTAGGTTTTTGGCAAAATCTTGAATTTCTTGAACAAACGCTTGAAACTTTGAACTTTTTCTCCTCTTGAACCATCTCTCTAAAACCCTAAACACTTTCGGGGATGAATCAAATTGATTCTGATCAGTTTGGACCCTTAATTGGCTATAATTCGCGTTTAGAATAACTGGGGGTAAAGAAAAGACTAAAATACCCCTATTTTTGGGTAATTTTCCTTAAATGGACAGCCTGAGTTCAAAAAGTTATATCTCCCTCATATGAGCTTGAAAATTAGCAAACTCAATGGCGTTGGAAAGAGGACTCAGAGATGTTTCATTTGATATCTTATGGGTCTCCTAACTCATCATGTGCTAAAAGTGATGGTCATTTGAAGTTGACCCAAAACGTGAAAGAACTAAGGAATGAATTCTCTTCAATTCTTTTTGGAACTCAAGGTGCTACATCTAGCGATCTTAAAACTTAAGAAAATTTTAAATTCCTCAGTATAATCTTACTCACAACAAAGGATGGTTCAAGTCTTAGTTCAAAAAATTTCTAGGGTATTACAATATCCCCCCCCCCTTGGGATCATTCTTCCTAGAATGATGGATGGACTGGGTATGGAATGGGGTTACTCTTATCATCTCTGCAATACCAACTAGAATTGCTCGCATTACTATTCAGAACCAACTAAGGGCTCTCATTTAGCTATTTCTCATATTAAAACCTCATCCTGCTCTTCCTCTTTATTTATAACTTTAGACAGAATAATCGCACCATCATTATCACGATAAGAACATTAACCTTCTCCTTCTAACATCACTCCACCACTAATAGGACCTCTGAAAAGCTATCTCCCATACTCTTTTGAGCTCATTACTATCTTATTCTCAACACTTGACTTGATTTCTCATCTTATCATCTCCCCCTTAGGTATAAAGCTGACACTTGGAAGCTATGGACCTATTCCATCATCTCTAAACTAGTCTACATCCCTTTTTCACAACTTAAGTACTATTTGCCCACTTATTATACCTCATTACTGAATCAGTTTTATAACCTCATGAACATCATGACCCTCTCAAACAAATCATAAGCCTAGCTTAGATCTATCACTTTATGAATACTTTATTCTATTATTCAACACATGAATTAGTCTCCTCTAACACGATGGCACATCGACATCATCTCTATTTTGGTTAAAATATACTCTATCCCATCATGACTAGTAACTATTCCTCTTCCTTCTATCGAGAACTCTCTACAACATTACTACTCCTTATTCCACTCATAAAGGAACTCATCACTTATAACTGACTGGGTGCATGATTGCAATAACATAATTTTCCCCATCACTATCTCTTTTCCTTTGATTACTGAACCTCTACATACTTTTCTCCAACTTTGGGCACTCTTACTACTACTGCTTATAATCTCATAACTCATACTACCTTTTCGAGATAAAAATACTACCATGCTCTAAACATACTTCCTCATAAGGATCTCAACTGAAACAAGGCTTAGAGAAGAGAGTACAACTCACTTTTAGCTTGAAAACGCACGATTCATGTGAACATGAGTACATTCCTTCAAAACTCAACACTTAACTCACCCATGGGCTTCTCTCAATCCCCTCTGGAGTCTCATGACTTCCTCAATACTTTGCTAAGAGCAACGCATCGATAAAGAACATACTTTGCTTTTCAACCACCTCTAGTATGAGGGGTAATTGAATGGATATAAGAACACACGAGTTAGAATAAGCCTCTATGACATATCTCTATTGCATAATTTAGAGTATGAAAGAAGTGAAACTTTTCTAAAATGTATGTAGTTCCTCATTTATAGAAGTGGGGCCCTCACAACCATAAATAAGATCCTATTGACGCGGCTTCATAGACACCCTAGGACACTTGAACTCTGTGCTACGCTACCAAGTTTGTCACAATCTGAGCCTACACCCTAGACGTGGCCGGCACTCGAGAACCATTGCTGGTCCCCAAGCGAACCCTCATCTTGGATGGCTACAAGCGAAAGACTAACTCAAGCATACATAAGCTTAAAACTGAATTAAATTCATTGAACTCTAATAGTGAACTTTAAGAAAGTCTGAACAATACTCAAAAGAAAGCAAATACAGAAAACTCTTCAATTGTGTTTATCTATGAAGCCTTTACTATTACAGAAAGATATTGAGACAAGACCCACGACTTCTCAAAACTACTAACTATAAGGTAAAGGTAAAGTCCTTCGAAATATAAGAAGGCTCACCAAGCTGACTGGAATATCACATGACCTCAAAGAAATGCCTGTTGATGATCTTGAATACATGTATCTGCATCATGAAACGATGCAGACCAAATGGCTCAGTACATGAATTGTACGAGCATGTAAGGGGAATTCTAAAGCATAAACATAAGCTTGAACTTGATAAAAAGGAAACATACTTACCTCTTCTCAACTCACTCAACTAAACTCAACTCAAGAATAAGATACTCAACTCAAAGATTAGATACTCAACTCAAAGATATGATACTCAACTCAAGATACTCAAGGATAAAGCAACAATAAAATATGTAATGTATGGAAAACTTTTAAAACAGTAGATAATAACTCAATTGTACTGAAGAATAGAATAATGACTTAATTTTATATATAAAAATACAATCTAACTTTGTGGGAGATTTTCTAACTGACAACCATCACTATGAGTTATGTGATGATACAACGTCTAGCCCACGTTGCCAGAACTGTCCTATACTTTGTCGGGGTATAGAACATACTACTAAGTGAATCCACTAGTGTATGCTAAAAACGTATAAAGGAATCATCTAAAAAGTATGAGTCTTTCTACCCACATTGGCTACATGGTTTATGGGGGCTGTGAGTTGTATTAACTCTCCTCCATATCGGTGCTCAATAATACTCCCAAAATCTACCAACTCATATGTTTAAAAACATAACTCTTTCTGTGTTATCTTTCTCTTAAAAGAGATGGTACTCAAACTACTCAAAACTCTTTTGGAAATCGGAGTTTCCTCTCATCTTAAATGTAAAAACATTTACTCTTGGAAATACTTAGTTCCTCCATATAATTTTAAAGAAAATGAGCTCAGCTCTACTTTTCCTCAACTCAGTGCTCAAATCTTTAAAACAACTTTTAAAACAATTTGTAAAATAACTTCTTAAAATAGGGTTCATGCCGAATTATGGACATGAACGACTCAATTCAAGGTTTTCAATAACCATGCATAGAACTCAATAATTGGAACTCAACAACTCCAGAACTCAAGGAGTCAATGATACTACTCATCTCAAGAATGCTCGACTCAGAAGGTTCATGAGGAATTATGGGCATGAACTACTCAACTCAAGGACTCAATGATACCTCTCATCTCAAGATTGCTCGACTCATAGGGTTCAAGTGGAATTACGGGCATGAACTACTCAACTCAAGGACCTTCATGGGTAATATGTAGTAGCCCCATGATTAGGAATATAATGTCAAACTGATTAGGAACTCAATACTCAAGACTTAAACCTTGAAGAAACTACTTCTCTCAAAGATACTCAACTATTGGAGTTCATGCGGAATTTTTGGGCATGAACGACTCGACTCAAGTATCTAAATAACAATATGGAACTCATGTATTCGACTCTTCTCATTCTCATACTTACTTCCTAAAAACTCAATTCAAAACTCAAATGTTGGCTTTGAAAAACTTCTCAAGATTTATAACTCAAAATACGGTTCATGCTGAAATATAGACATGAACAATTCAACTCTAGGATCTCAATAAAATTATTGAAACTCAATAATTAGGAATAGAATGTTTAAAAGAACCATGAACTCAACAACTCAAATCAACTTATCTCAAAAATACTTAAATCTTGGTGTAGAATCCTAGATTTCTCTTTACTGATTTGAAAGAAGATGTAGGGTGTGAGGACAAACTAGTCCAACACTATGATAGCCTTACATACCTGGAAGAACAAGGTTCTTGAAGAATTTTGAAGAAGAACTTGATTAGAAGTCTTGAAACCCTAGCTTGAAGGTAAACGATCAAGAAGACCTTTCTTGAGATTTTTTTAAATAGTTTCTTGAAATATCTATGGCCAAGAATTATGATTTTCATTAGTGATTCATAATTGTATGGAGGATTTTGAGTTGAAAAATAATGGAATTCTTGGAGAAAGACTTACCTTGAAGAAGAATCTTGAAAAAGATTGAAAGAATCTTGAATGAAGTCTTCTACTTTGATTTTTCCTTAGGGTTTTGTCCTAGGGTTTGAGAGAGAAGAGAATGATGGATTAAAAGATGAAAATCTGATTCTTATTTTTTTAGTCTTTTATTTGTCAAGAAATTCGTTTAGGGTTTTCTTGGAGGTAAAAATAAAAAAATGACCCTTTTTAATGTTTTCCTGCCGGCTAATTCGGAACAGCACTTTATCAGATTACTAAGCTGGTCATAACTTCTTACTCAAAAATTGGATTGACGCGAAATTGGTGGCATTGGAAAGTAGATTCAAATACCTTTAATTTTATAGATTATACGCCACGTAACTCTTTATATTGTAAGAGATATAGTCATTTGAAGTTGACCCAAGTAGAATCTTACATCAAAACTTAATAAATAATGAAACTTCAAAAACACTTATCAAGAACTCATCAACAAATTAAATTGCTCAATATTTATGGATAATTCACAAAAGGAACTCATGATTGGCGTGTAGGTGAATAAACCCAACACTATGGAATCTTACATACCTCAAAGAACTAGGTTCTTGGCGAAATCTTGAATTTCTTGAATGAACACTTGAAACTTTGAACTTTTTTCTCCTCTTAAATCTTCTCTCTAAAACCCTAAACTTTTTGGGGATGAATGAAACTGATTCTAATCAGTTTAGACCCTTAATTGGGTGTAATTCGCATCTATAATAAGTGTGGGTAAGGAAAAGACTAAAATACTCCTATTTTCGGGCAACTTTCCTTAAATGGACATCTTGAATTCTGATGAGTCCACAAATTGGACTCATTTAGGGCTTTATTTCGATAGAAATAGTGTCCTCGAATGATTATTTTGTCTCAATATCTGATGAAAACTCTTAAGTTTCAGATATTTGAAGTTTTAGTGGAAGCATGGACGCTTAGGCACAAAAAGGAACAAAAGGGCTGAAAAGAACGACGAAGCTGAAGCCTGAGCTCCGCCAAGAACACTTGGCGAATCGCCAAAGGGACGGATCCCGTCTTTTGTTCCAGTACAAGAAGCCCTATAGGAAGAGGATAAAAAAGGCGATGAAAGGAAGCAGTCGGCGCTTCGCCGAATCATTCTGTAAAGCAGTACTATACTACCCAATGGCCCAGAACGTGCAGATGCTGAAGGCAAGCATGAAACGGCGATGAGACAGAAGAAGGGCGAGTCGCCGAGTCAGTCGGTGGACTCAACTAACCTCGCCGAGTTATTTGCCAACACGAATTACTGATGGCTATAAATACTAAACTCTTTATTAATTTTAAAAAGAAGAGAAGTGAGACGATTATTATTATAATTTTCAGAATAGCGTAGTACTTTTTAGATATTTTTCTCTCAAGTTTGGAGAGGGTTTTGGGAGACTTGAAGAAAGAAGTATTTCATCTTCCCCAAGTTGGAAGTAGGTCTTCTCTTTTCTTCTTCCTTTGCTTAAATCAATGTTTAGTTTCTTATACACATTTGCTTTTAGTATCATGTTAGGTGTATTTTGTTATTTCTTGATGTGTGGATAAAAACCTCCATTCTTGGGGTATAATTTAGCAAATATGGGTTGATATTACTATTGGGTTTTGCTTGCTGATAGGTTAGATGTATTTTAATGGTGATTTCACCTAGTGGTTGTGGTTTAACCCAATGGGTTTGTAGTTGCAAATACAATGCCACTCATGTGTTTTCGGCTTGCCCGAGAGGGAGGTCGCGAAACTAAGACCACTAGACTGATGGCCTAAGGAGTGGGTCGACATGAGGTTTAGCCCAAGAGGGTGAGCCCTAGTCATGTATCCTAACACTCAGCTCGAGAGAGTGAGTGGGGTAAGGCGTAGGCTGGTCTTCATGCGACAAATGGGTGTCCGAGAAGAACCCATTTGAAACAGGGTAAGTTGCCCGAGAGGGAACTTATTTCCATCTAAAGCTTAGCCTAGTCACTATTATCTTGAAAATTCCTATCGAAAGCATATACCCAACGATTTATCTCAACTTGTATTGCGGTCATACCCCAAGAACCTTTCCCCATACTTGATTTTCTCATTAATTTTTGCTATTTTTAACTACTTGTGACAAAACCCCTATTTGATATTTGACACTTTCGTGTCACCCCCTTTTATTTACTATATTTTTACTCGTTAATATCTTTAGCTACGACTAGTTAGAGCTAGATTTCATTTTTCTATTAATTCTCAAAATCACTCCCTTGGGACCATCCTAACCCTTGGTTGGGTTATTATATTATTGCACGATCATAGACACTTGAATTGGAAGTTGTGTCATTGATTACGACAAATATCAAAATGGTGTCACTTTCGGGGAGTGGTGTTATTTGAGAATTTCTAGTTTTAATAGAGTTTTTGTTCTTCTTAGCTATAGTTCACTAACTTCACTTTTAGTTTTGTTTTTCGTTGAGTTGTCCATTTAGATGAGCATGGCTTAATAGAGTAGTGACAAATTAGTTGAAAGGATCCAAGGAGTCCAAAAAGACTTCACGCTGACCGACCTGGCATCACAGCTAAACGATTTGGCAACCAAAATTTCAGAGGTGCAAGTCCAATGCAATAGCAGGGGGAGGTACTTGCCCCCTCATGAGCGAAGGAAGTCTAGAAGTGGGGAGAAAAATCGTGTCGAGGACACACTTCAAATCATTCTCCAAAAGATAATCGATCAAGATCGGGTGTTGGAAGAAATGAAGGAGAATATTGAAGTGTTGAATGAAATGATCGGATCTCACTCTAGATCAATCCAGCTAATCAGGTCGTTCCTGAGTTTTGCAGTGCCTCATCTCCACCCAAATGACATATTGGGGTCACCTAGTGACACTAAGACTAACCCCAATAATCGAGAGTAAACCAGAACTTATGCCATGCCACGACGTAAAATAAGGCGCTTCTTGGGAGGCAACCCAAGATTTTACAGCTTTTAATTATTCTATTCGAATAATGGTGCACTAATTTTGCAGGTTAAAGTGAGAAAGGTGTTGAAAAGTGAAAGTTGGCGAACCAAGGATCTAGTGGGTGAATCGCCAAACCTATCGGCGATTTTGACTTAATCCGCCATTGGAATCCCAAAATAAGGAATATTATGTAAAACTCGGCCGGGTAAGTATGCATGCGGTGCTTCACCGAATCGATCGGCGATAAGACTAACGTC
>JAJONQ010057654.1:0-11077 GCA_036250385.1 Solanum microdontum
AAAATTTATTTGACTCATAATAATTTGAACTAATTTAGTTGATAAACCAAGAAATCAGTTTAAACTGGTTAAAAGTAAGTGAAAGTTTTGAATAGAAAACATTTGAATAAGTAAATAAAGGTGCAAGAGTTAATAAAATAAAATGTATTAAAGTAAACCAACACGAAGAAAACCAACACAAAGAAAAGAAAATAGTTCATCCTTCGGGGAGTTCAATTAAGTTATTTAAAGTTAGAGTTAATAAAAAAGATCTAACAATAAGTAATCACAATTAAATAATCTAGGAGAATAAAGGAGAAGATAAATTTGGGCCCTTTTTGGGGCCAAACTCGTTGCTGATTTGGGCATTTGGCTCAATACCCATTTTTGTATACCCATGATGTATATCAGTTTATATAGAATGTATTCAACCCATTTTTTTACTTTCCGAGACCTGTTTCTGCTTCCAATTTCTTGAAATGATGAGTTCAACTCGATAGTGCTGAGTTTGGGACTCCATAGCACATCCAAAATGCAAAGGGAAGAGATAGAAGGGAGTCGAATGGACTCAAACCAAGGAGGGGTTCATGCAAGGTAAACATGGAAGAAAAAATAATACTTAACTTATAGTAGAATTAAAATTGAAGGAAAGTTGAACATATGACATATTAAATTCCAATATTCAACTAAATGGTTAGTGGCATGCTGGACTCAAATATCGATTGATAGGAAAAAAAATGCAAATAAATAAAGAAAAAAATGCAAGTCTTTCTAAACAAATAAATGAAACCCAACAATGACTAAACTATCAATTTAAGAAGGAATGTTTTAAAAATAATAATAATAGTAAAAAATAATAAAAATTATTATAGCCGACTTCACAATTACGCTAATTCTTATTTAAATTGATTAAATTTCCTAACTCCTAAACTCTCATTGTTATACAAGTAACACTTAAAATCATGTGACTAAACTATTATCTTGACAATTAACACATATCATGGAAGAACACCCTGTGGCAGTAGTAGACAAAACAATACAAATGTTATTTCTCACTACCAATGATTGACACTTAACTTTATTTTTTACTTTTTTGTCAAAAGAAAAATAATGATAATAAAGTAATGTAGTCAAATGTATGTATGAATCTAAAGCAATATAATAGAATAACAAAAATCATGTTATCCATGGAACAGAGGACTCACAAGGAAGGGAGCAAACATGAGTTTAAAGGTCTACTGATTCAAACAAATAGAATGGAGAAGGAGTCCATAAGTTCAAAGTTTAGCCAAAATATTTTCAAAAAATTGTCTTAGCATTTACGAGGTATCAACAAGTTCATAAAAATCTGGAAACACCTTGAGCAAACAGAATGCAGGAAACTAAACTAAGAATGCAGTACCCAAAAGTTGAATTTTAACAAACAACACGAAATAAATATGAGCTGGAAAAGTCTAAAAAAAATAGAAAGAAAAGAAAGCTATATGGCATTTACCCATCAATCTACATGTTAAGTAGTGACTAAATCAAAACAACTAAAATACTTCAAACAAACACAAAGCAAAATCGGGAATTTAAACAGATAGAAGAAGCAGATTACCTGGTTATGGGCAACGAACTTGAGACGACGAGTTGAAACGAACTATTTCACCACCACGTGAAAAGAACTCCGATGAAAGCTTCCGATGAAAAAGAACAAAGAACTTAAGACGAAAACTCGAGATTCAAAATTCTTAACTTAGCAACTATAGAAATCAAAATTCTTCTTATGAACCTATATCACTGTGAATTTCCTCTATCTCTCCCTTTATCTAAATGGCACCAATACCATGTATTTATAGCAAAAATAAAGGCTTGAATTCAAATAGTCGTTTGAGTGGGAGATGAGAGATTGATTGAAAATAATGGAGGAGAACACGAGTAAGAGAAGAACATGCCCCAAAAAATCCGGATTCGATGTGATATCTTCCGATTCGAATTAGATTTGGGTGAGATTTTATCTAAGCCAAAGTCAACAAATCTAACCCAAAGTCTACAATATTTGAAATTTAGAGGGAGGCACTTTCAATGGTGAAGAAATTAGGGTTCTTGGTATTGACTTTTGCGTTTTGGAGGAAGAAGAAAGGGGAGAGGAGCTTGTCTTTGGTTGGAAAGAATAAAAAGAAAGGAACGTGGGAGAGTATGCAATTATATGAATATTTGCAGATGTGCAAGAATTAAAAGGAGGGCCCATTATATTTAAAATTTTGCCACTTTACTTTCTATTCTAATCAAATTAGATTTATATACGACCAAGTTGAATCAAATAACTAATTCGGCCAAAATTAAAATAAGATGAATAATTATCGATTAATAATTTGAGCTTCTTAATTTAAACAAGACAAAATAATTATCAAGACTTATTCATTACTTAAAATAGAGAACTAATTATACAAAATTATAAAATTCACTAATTGAAAGAAATAAATGCGTAATTATGACAAACATTATTTTTAGGCTATTTATTAAATATTTATATAAAAGACGAAAATTATATAAACCAACATGTAAAATTATATAATTATTTCTGAAAAATACTAACCAAAACTAAATAGAAAGAGATTTTAAAATATATATTTTTTAGGATTTTTCAAAGACGATTATTTCAAATTGTTTGAAATTGTAGAAGCTCGATAGTTAACTCGAATTGCATAGGGTCAAAATTGGGTGTCAACAACTGCCCCCTTCTTTGGGTAGGGTCGATGAAAGAGAACCTGGGCAAATAAGAGTGACGAATCAGATTTTGACTGAACCCACTTTCATCTCTTTAAGAGAAAGACTCGATATGGATTTTTTTTAGGAATTATGGCCGGACCCTAACATTGAGTTTCCTACATATCTCAAGTTACATGAGAATTCATGCCACTTGTAGTTTGATACGCTTGATTTGACACACGATTATGAAAGAATTCAAAAGTTATTCTGATATCGAATTAAGAAGAGACCAGAATGCTTGGGAATAAGATTTAAGATAGAATGTCGGAATACAATTGAGTTTTCAACATTGAGCCCGCCTACATATCCTTCAACTCAAGGAATCAGGTTGTTTGTAGTTCGACTCGATTGGTTGAAAAGGAAATCTATTATGCTAAATAACCTTTGGTTCTGTAACTGTGATAAGTAAGTCGAGCATGAAACAGAGGCTTGCGACCTCTTAACCATGAATGTGACGCGCTTCACACCCATAATTAAGAACTTACACGAACATAATTTCCAAAGCTCTTGGTGCATTGTCACTTAGATGGGAAAGCTGCCTCCAGTGAGAGTGGAATGTTTTCCGGATGCCCACATGCCTTTTGATGGGGGTGTGGTTTGATTGTGGTGGAAGTCGCTCCTCAGCTCGCGTCCTAAGAGTTTGATACTCCTCTTCGGACTATGTTCCTGTTCGCTTCTAAGAAAAAGTTCCACGTTGTGTTGCATCCTTTTTATGTCGTCCTCACCTGTGGTTAGATTTGAGAATTCATCCTCTTGGATACTCTTGACAAAGAGTGACATAAACTTGTTAGTAGAAACTATAATTTATATAGAGAAATGGCATGTTTTACCAAATTCGACACCTGTTCTTTTTGTGAATATTCTGACGTTAGCCTCTGTCGGTTTTGACGCAATAGATAATGAATTGATATGATGCTACAATGATGATGACTTTATCAATAATAAAATATTGTTGATGACGATACTTTATTGATAGGATGATGTTGCTATATTGATGATGAAGATGTCCATGCTCAATTGATGAGAATATACTGCTACATTGACGATCCATTGGCAGGATGATGTTGATCCAATGTTGTCGAAGCTTGATTGGTAAGATGATGATGGTCTATTGGTAGGATGATCTTAATCCATTCAGTAATGATATTATCATATTTGATAATATAATACGGATGACTCTCTCAGTGGTTTGAATATGTAATGACCCTCTTGGTATTGGAAGATGCAATGACCCTTTTAGCATTTGATTATGTAATGGCCCTTCTAGCTTTTGAAGATGCAATGTCTCTCGTGGCATTTTTAATGCACGATGGCTCTCCTGGCGTTTCAAGATGTAATGACCCTCTTGGTAATGGAAGATGCAGTGGTCCTCTTGGCATTGGAATATGTAATGGCCCTCTTGGCATTGGAAGATGCAATGGCTCTCTTGGCAATGGAAGATGCAATGGCCCTCTTAGCATTTGATTATGTAATGGCCCTTTTGGCGTTAATATTATCACCTCCGATAATATAATATGGATGGCCCTTTTGGCAATGATATTACTACCTTTGGTAGTATAATATTGATGGCCCTTTCGGCAATGCACATCGTTGTATCTGGTATCAATGTGACTTACAAAAATTCTTTAACGTGATAATAAATATTTTTGGCAAGTTGCACTTCTAATTCTCTTCGATATTTGATGTGTCTTACATGTGCCCTTCAGACGTCTTTGACGCTGGAAAATGCAATATGCTATTATTATAGTCATTTGTAAATCTTAAAGTGCCACCCTCTCGATGCTTTCACCTACTTTTTCTTTGACCACTTGTATTTTCGTTGTGGCTACTATTTTTTTTGAAAATATGAACAAGAAATTGTTGTTCAAAATACCAAGGCCGACATAGGCCGCCTATGTATCTCCTTTTTGAGAATTCAGGTCAGACGTAGTTCAATACAAGGATATAAAAACTTGACATAAGAAATTACAAGCAAATGATACGACTACAAGGAAAATGATGAGAGAAAAACTAATTTTCAGATGTAGTATCTCTTGACAGCATCTGAGTTGATTGGTTTTGGCCACTCCTGGCCATCCATCTCTGACAGGATTAAGGCACCTCGAGATAGCACTTTACGAACCATGTACGGTCCTTGCCAATTTGGTGCAAATTTTCCCTTATAGTCATCTTGATGGGGGAAGATGCGTTTGAGGACCAATTGTCCTTTTTCAAATGTTTGAGATATCACTTTTTTGTTGAAAGCACAAATCATTCTCTGTTGATATAATTGGCCATGACAAACAACGGTCATCCTCTTTTCATAAATTAAGGCTAAGCGTTCAATCCGATTACGAACCCAATCAACATTGCTCAGTTCAGCTTCTTGAATGATCCTCAATGAAGGTATTTCAACTTCAGCAGGTATCACTGCTTCTGTCCCATATACTAGCAAGTATGAAGTTGCTCCGATTGATGTTCTAACGGTTGTTCGGTATACCAACAAAGCATATGGTAACATCTCATGCCAACCTCTGTGATTATCAATAATCTTTCTCAAAATCTTTTTGATGTTCTTATTGGCAGCTTCTACGGTTCCATTCATTTGAGGACGATAAGCAGTCGAATTTCAATGAGTAATCTTGAATTGCTCACATATCTCCTCATCAAATGACTGTTGAGGTTTGTGCCATTGTCTGTAATAATGGAATCATGTAGTCCAAATCGACATATCAAGTTGTTACGAACGAAATCAACTACTACCTTCTTCGTCACAGATTTATAAGAATTTGCTTCCACCCACTTGGTGAAGTAATCAATGGAGACCAAAATAAATCTATGTCCATTTGAAGCGGCTGGCTCAATTGGGCCAATGACATCCATGCCCCAGGCCACGAATGGCCAAGGCGATCCCATAACATTAAGTTCGTGAAGGGGTACTCGGATCAAATCACCATGTACTTGGCATTTATGACACTTTTGCACAAATCTACAACAATAATGCTCCATAGTCATCCAAAAATAACCAGCTCGAATGATTTTTTTTGCCAAAGTATGCCCGTTCATATGAGGTCCACAGACTCCAGCATGTACCTCCTCAAGAAGTCTTGTAGCTTCCATGGAGTCTACACACCTGAAGAGTCCCAAATCTAGAGTCCTTCTATAAAGGATTTCCTCACTTGGAAAGAAATTGTTAGCCAATCGACGTATTTCCTTCTTTTGATAGGATGTCGCATATTCTGGATAAATTCCAGTCCCTAGGTACTTCTTTAGATCATAATACCAAGGCTTTCTGTCTGGTTCCGCTTCGACATGCGAACAATGAGCGGGTTGTTCCTTTAAATCTATCTCCAAAGGATCGATGTAATTCTGATCTGGATGTTTGATCATAGAGGAGATAGTGGCAAGAGCATCAGCACATTCATTTTGCAACCTTCAAGTGTGCATAAACTCTATCTTTCGAAATCTTTTGCAGAATCTTTGCACCAATTGTACATATGGAACAATCTTTGGATTCTTCACGGTCCATTCCCCTTGAACCTGGTGAATTAACAAGTCTGAATCTCCAATTACCAGCAACTCTTGGACATTCATGCGATGGCTAACATTATGCCAAGAACGCAAGCCTCGTATTCTGCCATATTATTGGTGCAATGAAATTGAAGTTTAGCCGCCACGAGATAATGTTGATCGGATTCCGATAGTAGAACCGCTCCAATTCCAGGTCCATTATAATTCACTGCTCCATCAAAGAATACCCTCCAACCAGGGTATGACTCAGAAATGGTTTCTCCTATGAACAACACATCTTTGTGAGGGAAGTATGTTTTGAGCGGTTCATATTCTTCGTCGATTGGATTTTCTGCAAGATGATCGGCCAATGCTTGTCCTTTTGCCGCTTTTTGAGTAACATATACAATATCAAACTCGCTCAGAAGCATCTGCCATTTCGCTAGTTTTCCAGTCGACATAGCTTTCTGGAAAATATACTTCAATGGATCCATCTTGGAAATAAGATATGTAGTATATGAAGACAAATAATGCCTCAGTTTTTGGGCGATCCAAGTCAAAGCACAACATGGTCTTTCCAATAGAGTGTACCGAGCCTCATATGGAGTAAACTTCTTGCTATGATAGTAGATCACACATTCCTTCTTTCTAGTTTCATTATGTTGTCCTAATACACACCCGAATGCATTTTCTGAGATGGACAAACATAGTAACAATGGACTTCCTTCTCGCGGAGGTACCAATACTGGTGGATTTGTCAAATAATCTTTGATAGTATCAAAAGCTTTTTGACACTCTTCGGTCCACCCGTCAGTGCATCTTTTTTTAACAACTTAAAGATGGGCTCGCAAACTACCGTGAATTGAGCTATGAATCTACTGATGTAGTTCAATCTTCCAAGGAAACTCATAACTTCTTTCTTAGACTTCGGAAGCGGTACATCCTGAATCACTTTGACTTTGGTAGGATCAAGCTCAATGCCTCTTCTACTAACTATGAAACCCAATAATTTACCAGCGGGTACTCCAAAAGCACATTTAGCGGGATTCACCTTCAAGTTGTACTGACGCAACCGATCAAAGAACTTTGTCAAATGAGTCAAGTGATCTGAACTCTTGCGAGACTTGATGATTACGTCTTCCACATATACCTCAATCTCCTTATGGATCATATCATGGAAGATAGCTGTCATGGCTCTCATGTATGTGGCCCCGACATTCTTAAGACCAAATCGCATTACCCGGTAATAATGAACACCCCATAGTGTAATGAAAGCTGTCTTTTCAACATCTTTTTCATCCATCAAAATCTGATGATTACCCGCAAAGAACTCTACAAATGATTGTATTTCCTGCTTAGCACTGCTGTCAATGAGAATGTGGATATTCGGCAATGGAAAATTGTCTTTGGGACTGGCTTTATTGAGATCTCTATAATCAACATATATTCTAATTTTACCATCTTTCTTAGGCACTGGAACAATATTGGCTAACCAAGTTGGATACTTAGTAACCTCCACAACCTTGGCTTGAATCTATTTGGTAACTTCTTCTTTGATTCTCAAACTCAAATCTGGCTTGAACTTCCGACTTTTCTGCTTTACTAGACTGAAATCTGGATTGATCGGCAACTTGTGAGAAACAATATATGTGCTCAATTCGGGAATATCATCGTAAGACCAAGCAAATACATTGATACACTGCTTAAGAAAATTGATGAGCTTTTCTTTCTGAGTTTCTGTGAGGTGGACACTGATCCTGGTTTATTTAAAACTTTCTTCATCTCCCAGGTTCATGGTCTTAGTCTCCTCTAAGTTTGGCTTCTCTTGATTATGAAATTGTTTCAATTCTTCTGCGAGGTGTTCTTGAACCATGGTCTCTTTATCATATTCCTTGAACTCATTCTCATCTATCTCATTTTGTTCACTCATCTTATGACATGACATGATATTGGCAGGTTTTAAGTTATTTTTATTGAAATCATAAATAAGCCATGTCAGATAAAAAAAATGTTTAAAACAAATTAGTAAGTTGTGAATAAATAGATTTAAGCAATAGAGGAGGGTTTCATTTAGATTAAAAGAAAGTACAAACTTTGGCCATGACCATAGGACAATCTGCCTTTTCAAACATCACGAGGGAAATTAAAGCTTAAAGAGGTAAAAAGACATAAAGGGTGGGTCTTAGGCCTCATTCAGACTACCACCAATTTTAGAAATAAGCAAAATAGATATGTCTTTGTCTACCAAGACGAGTGAGAAACCAGGAGTTGTGTGGATGTCCAATTAGGCACTTGCTCTTCTGGTTTGGCATCTCGAATGCCAGATGTCTCGATCATCTCCTCAAGCACAACATCAAATTCTTCAAAAAGATTCCCGATTTCCTCTCTGAGGCCTTCATTATTGACATATTCTCGCACTGGAAAAGACTGGTATAAGCGAGGTACCGGTTTTTCTAATTCCCAATCAACCACTTTGTTACTCAAAGCTCCCATCTCATTATCTGCTATTGAGATGTATCCCAGGCCAAACTTTGAACCTTTTGTTAAAATTTGAATAGGCTCAGTGATACCTTGCAAATATTTTCCCAATCCAAAACCAGGTTCAAATCCACTTCTCAACATCAAAGTGGCTATCATCTTGTAAATGGAAAGCATGGGGGGATGTGAGGCCAAATCATCATCGGTAGCATTCACTATCTCTACTGTATAGAAGTCAGAACCTCTAGCCACATCGTCGACAATTGGGGCATAGTCATTTGAATGTCTTCCTTCACTATGAATGACTACTTCGTGATCGTTCCATACAAACTTCATTAACTTATGGAGGGTAGAGGGCACGGCCCCAACCATATGGATCCAAGGTCTTCCGAGTAAAAGGTAGTAGCTAGTGGTGATGTCCATCACCTAGAACTCGACAATGAAATATGTAGGTCCTACTTCAATACCCCAACTAACAACGCCCAATGTTTCTCTTTGACCCCCGTCGAAAGCTCTCACATTGACTTGGTTCTGACGAATCTTCTCAAGATCAAAATTTAGTTGTTTGAGAGTCGACAATAGGCAAATATTAAGTCCAGATCCATCATCTATCAGAACACGATTCAAAATCTTGTCCTGATCCTTGATTGTGATGTGTAAGGCTTTGTTATGCATCACCCCTTCACAAGGAAACTCTTCATCGCTAAAACTAACACGATGGCCTCCGATTAATTTTCTTACCATAGCTATGAGATTATCGTTGTTTGTTCCCACCGGTACGTGAGTCTCATTCAAAGCCTTTAACAAAACATGTCTATTTTGCTGTGAACTCATCAATAATGCCCACAAAGAAATTTAAGCAGGTGTCTTATCTAAATGTTTCATGATGGAATACTCTTTAGGCTGCATTCTCCGCCAAAACTCCTTGGCTTCAGCTTAACTGATTGGCCTTTTCTGGTGGTCTCTCTTGTGGCCTCCTTGAGCCAATTCTTCTAGTGTATAACATCTACCATATCTAGTCATACCATGGGCGGTAGCGGTCTCGATCATAAACTCTTTCTTGGTAAGGCCTTCATTTGGCATTGAAGTAAAAGCTTGATAAGGTACCATTATCACAAACTCTTTCTTAGTAAGTCCCTTCTTTGGCCCTAAAACAAAAGCTTGATGGGGTGTTTTTATCACGAACTCGGGCTTCTTGGTTATGCTTAGAGAGGCTACAGCCTTCTCAAGACTGTCAAGATTCGATGGGACTATCATCTTAGCAGTACTCCAAACCTCTCCTATTTTAATCATATTAATAGTATCTCCCCTATGATTCGGTAGAGGATTACTATGCACATTAGGAGAGGCAGTCTGAAGGGTGACCACCTTATGATCAATTAATTCTTGAATCTTATGCTTCAGGTTGATGCAATCTTCGGTGGTATGTCCTGCACTATTGGAGTGGTATGCACATATCTGATCAGCTCTAAAGAATTTAGAGTTTGTGTTGACAGGTTTAGGTTTGATGTGATGAAGTATGCCTGCAACTTTCAATCTTTCGAACAACTTAGTTCGACTTTCAATGAGAGGAGTGAAAATTCTGGGAGGTTTCCTTTCAAAGTTTGGACAAGGAAGGTCATAGTTATTTTGTAGCGGTGGAGGTACTTGACGGTAATTTAAAGGATTTTGGCGGGGAGGTGTTGGTGTTTGGAATTTTATGTATGGTTGAGTTTGGTAATTTGATTGTGGAGTCTGATAGTTTGGAGGGGTATTTTGGTAATGTGTGTTGTGTCGTAATTTTTCTACCTTTAGAAAAATCACTTTTTGAAATGTTCTAAGTATAAAACAATTTGAGAAAAATACTTAGAAAAGAGTCGCCACTTAATTTTTTAAAGAAATTAAGAAAACTTATAATTTCCAAAGATTTAAAAAAAAAATCATTTGAAAACACCAAAGAGGGTTCGGGGTTCAATTTACACTTCGAGAAGGGTTTTATCATTCAAAGTGTCCGCTAACATGCGGTTGACCTGTGACTTAACTAAAATGTATTTGACTATTTCTTAGAAAAAATAATTTAACATAGAGAATATATAATAATTTACACTATTTGATTAAGTTTGAGAAAATAATTAAGAAATGAACCATTTTATTCTATCTTTTTAGAGGAAGAGACCTAAAATGAAAATATTTGAATTAAGGTGTAAGTGATTAGAAAATTAATAAAACTAGACTAATTAGAATTTATTTAGTTCATTTTAAAATAAATTAAACCAATTTAACACATTAAAACATGAAAATCATTTTAAATTAATTAAAAAATGAAAGTTTTGACTAACTTTTGAGCAAATGACTAAGTAAGTGTTTATTTATTTATTAATTAATTAAAAAAAAGTTT
>JAJONQ010057656.1:0-10385 GCA_036250385.1 Solanum microdontum
CTAGCCTAAAATGACCCTTCCGGAGCTGATGGAATCGTCGGAATTGGATTCCGATGTCATCTTCTTGAACTTTTGATCGAAAATGATCGTTCAAGGTTCATAAGCTCCAAAACACAAAAACTCGCACCAAGACCAAACGAACGACCAGGTGACCGAACTGTCAGTCCCAACAAGTGATAAATGACTTGGGGTCGCTATGGGAACGCTCTAAACGACACACAGAAGGCAAGACACAGAAATGACCAAGAGGGTCATTACAATTTCTTTCAGGAAAAATCCCATAAAACTCACAAACTAGTCTTTTATGAGTTAATACTACAAGATTTAATAACAACTAGGGTTTCACTATATTGCACCATAATTACTAAACTATTTTTTACAATAAGAAATTTTGTCAACTTGATCTCAAGTATCACGGAAGACTAAATAAGTTTTTAGACAATCAAATTCTAGAAAATAACTTACTTTATAGAAAATATTTTTCATCGTATCAAACATATCCTAAACTAATTTAGTAACATGAATGAAAATGTAGTAAATTGGACAACATATTCCCAACCAGGGTAAACTTCTACTTGTACCCAATGCTTACATTAATAAAATAAATATAGGACATTGATTTAAATGTTTCTAGCAAACCTCATCCAATTCTAGGTGTTCAACGATCGTAAATTAGTATAAAATCCAACTAAATGAGTTCGGATCGAATCCCACAGCTACGTGTTTCATATTCAATTAAGAAGTATGAATGTTGTCTAATCAGCCATAGGAATAGAAATTATCGATTAAAAACATAATCAAGTAAAGGGGTGACACGAATGTCAAATGGGGGTTTTGGTTTTAGTTATAAACTACAAACAGTCAGAAACAATAAGAATTAACAATAATGATACAGATTCTTGGGATGTGATCGATTATAGGCTAATATAGACATATGGGTAATTGCAACTATTAGTAAATAACTAGATATTAGTGAGTAGTCTAGGCTATAAGAGAGGTAATTTTCTCTCGAACAATTACCTCGAATCAAGTGATTTCTCTCAAACATCAACAAACATGCAAATTAATAGCATCTCAGACCTTAATCAATTCACTCTTTCGAACTAAATGTGTAGGATTAGGTTTAGGATTCATTCTCTCGACTTGAACCTAGATCAACCCAATACCCACAGATCATCAATCAGAAACCTTAGTTGTAAAACCTCTCTCTCGAGCAAGCCAAGAACACAAACATAGAACTGCATTTGCAACTACAATTCTTAAGTTAAATCACAATTAATGATTGAACTCACTTTTAAAAAACATTTAAACTAACAATTAGCAATACCCATAAGCTAAGTCAGCCCATAATCAAATAATCACACCCCAAGAATTTAGGGTTTTAGCTACGCATTATAAAGATATAAAAATAGTTACAGAATTGATTATCGATCAACTGGGTAAGAGTAATTTCTTCTTTACAATGTTCCAATTTGATGAATCTAAAAGCCACACTACCAAATTCTAAAAAAGTGAATTTCTTCAATCCTTCAAAGCAAAGGAAAAATCTCTGGAAAAGTGCCTCAGAAGTCTATAGATTATTTAATAGGTTCAAAAGATACTAAATTAAATGTTCAAAGTCCTATTTATAGTCGCAAAAATGTGCTACGAAAGCGCATTCAACGAAGTAAGTCAGGCTCGCCGAACTGCCCCTTGGTCCCTTCCATCGCCCTTCGCCTTGGCATTCAACATCCTCAAGGTCTGTAACTTTGGGTGATCTATTTTGGCTTCGTGGAATCACTCGACGATCCGCCGACTTCTCTTTTTCATCGCCGACTTGGTTTTTTCCCTCAGGGCTTGGCACACTGGAACTTTAGGCAGTCTGATGAGACACTCGGCAACCCGCCGAGTGGTCTTGGCGATTCTCAGGCTTGCCCATTTTCATTTCTTCAGCCTGTTTTGTTTCTTTTTGCCTGTTACTGTCCTTGATTTGTTCCTTAATCCATATTCCTAAAAAACAAGGATTTAACATCACTTATTGATGCAAATTAAGCATTTGAGGACACTAAATCTATATAAATACTCCTAAATGTGTGCAAAGCCAGGACTTATCAACACCCCAACTTAAACTCTTTTTGGTCCTCAAGTAAAACTCAAGTTCAGCAGTTCAAAAATGATGTCTCAAACACTGCTACAAAAGACTCAATCATGAATGCACACAACAAGACTCAACTTACTCATGCAAGGATCAATTGCGCACTCAAAGATTCAAGTTATGACTTACCATTATAAAAGATGCTCAACTTCACAATACTTGCTTCAAATGCAAGTTCAAGCTCAACAAAGGTTTGCAAATGCCCTCACAACAAAGATCATTCCCTATTCACACATAACTCTTCAACAATTTATAGTTCCAAAATTACATACAACTCTCACAAAGATGAACACATACATGACTTCACCCATAGGTTTGTCCTTATTTTCCAATCAAAATTAATTTCATCTCACTCAAGATAAAAGAAGGGACTTTTCAAGGCTTATAACGGGGATGAGTGTAAAGGTATGGTCATTTAGGCTAGTGGTTGCTACCCTCATGAAATGTGGTCTGAACATTACTTTCTTCCTTTTCTTCAACAGTTGAAGCACGCTCAAAATTTACCCCATTATTCAACTTCCAATGGAATACCGGACACCCCATTTCTTTTGCAACTTTCACAACTTTTTCATTTCTTTTCTTTTGCTTTCTTCTTTTCTTTCTCTTTTTTTTAAATGGTGGGGTCCATCATTTTCAAGACCATTGCTAGAAAGGGGAATTTTCACATTCTTGATTTACCTTCCCTTTTCACCACACCCCCAACTTAGGCTTTTGGCCTAAGTTGGCTATTCAAACAAACCACACTTCATGAGGATTATGGGTGAATGGATAACGACAGGTCACAATTGTATCAAGTTTCTTCCAAGATAAGGGTAAGGCTCAAATGGAGTCCAAGCAAGGTTCACACATCTCACAAGGTTGGCCACAAAAAGAAGTACATTGTCAAAATGTTTCACTCCTCAAAATCGTTACCTAAGATCATTTCAAGAGTTTGCATCACTTAGTCAACCGGACCAACATGACAAAGTCTAGGTGTCACCACACACAATGTTCAAGGTAAGCTCATCACGCAAGGCATTGACACTAATATAAAATGAGACTCCACACTTTCTCAAGTGTGCAATGCTCATTACAAGAGACTCATTCGAAAACTGGCTAGTCCCAATGAGATGCAAAAAGTCCACATATTGTCTATGCAACTTCATTTTGCCTCATCGTAGCTGCACATTCATTTTTGTTCGATTAAGAGCATTATTCAAGTCATCAATACTGATCATAATCGATACTCAAATTTGCACAAGAACAGTCACAATCAAACAAACAAGAGTTGGCAAAAATTGATAAAATTTGTCAAAAACTATTTCCATTCAAAACAAGGAGACACAAGCTCAAACATCCACAAGATAGAATCAACATACAATTTAAAACCCAAAAAACCCAATATATTTATCAAAATATAGTCACAAGAGGTAGGTATGGAAATACCTCAGCCCACCACAAAAAAAATAGTTCTCCTTAAATGTAATAAAAAATATTAAAAAGTCAATAAAAATGAAAGGGAGGGAGGAAAACAAAGATCGTGTCTACCGAGTCGCTCCATCTATCAGGGCATCAATGCGCAGGGTCACACTCTGATCTTGGTCATCCCTGCCCGGTGTAATGGCAACACTGGCTCCACAAGAGCCTGCCATGGACGTATCTGCCAGTGAAAGTTGTACGGCTGGATGCACCATGGCCACCTCAACCTCTGTTAGGCCCTCATATGTGGTCTCCTCCTAGAGACCGAGCTGCTCCTCATCAGTCTCTACCTCGAACTCGGTAGCAGTCACCTCATCAGTTCGAACCACATCTCCAGTGGTAGCTGGAGGTACATCAGAATCAACTGGCATGTCAGGCATATCCACAGTCCCAAAAATCAGTGACATATCCATGGACTACAGGTGCTCCATGCCCTTTCTCAAATAAGCAATAACGGCCTTCAGGGCCGTCACTTCATGAGTAGCTCCATGGCCTCGCTCACACAGCTCTATCCTTGCCGCAAAGGTATCAATAGACACACTAAGAGGTGTCACAGCAGCAGTGAGGGCTTTTTCAATCATCCCAAGGATTGTAGCCTTTAGCCTGGAGGCACTCCTATCAGCAGATGGGCTAGATGCCCCATCCATAGTATCACAGCCTGGGTTAGTAGAGGTCAGGAGGCAGCAACACTAGCAACAAACCTGGGAGGCAAGGGAGAGGTAGAAGAACTCGGAGTCATGAAAGGGGCGAATTTATATATAATTGAAGTCCCAGGGGCCGGAGTAGGCAATACTGCCTCTGTAGGTAAAGTCTCAATGTCCACAGTCAGGGATGAATCCACTGGGCTGCCTTCTTCTTCTAGCCTCATGCTTTAAATACTCAGCCCTAATCCACCGAATATCGGTACAGGAGGTGGGAATCACTTCCACTTCCTTTTTTTCATCATGAGATATTTGCGCTTGTCTGTACAATTCTGTGATCAACACTGGAATGGGAGTGATGTCTGATGCTACCTAGCCTTTATGGCCATCTCTTGACCAATGATCATACCCAAGTTGAGGGACTTCCCACCAATGATAGAGCCATGGTAGGACGCCTTAGTGTGGCATATGATGGACTCGTTTTGAGACGGAATGATTGTGCTGCTCATAAACCCAAACCAGTACCTTGCCGCCACATTTAAATAATTTTTCTCTGTGGGCACTTCAACCTCAATCACCTAGGAGTATCATCTAAAAGAAGAGGAGCCAGCCAACTTTTAATGTCCTCCAGTGATGTTGTCTTGATCATACTCTGGTAGTCATCAACAATATTCCTAATACACTCCAAAACTGCATTGATATCGTCACTGTCACACTTCACTTTCTTGCGCCTGATGACCACATAATCTACTAGCTTGAATGTGGCGGTCTTCCTCTTCCCTTGAGGCACTACAGCTCTTTAGGCAGTGTAAAACTTCCGGACCCAATTATAAATGTAAGGGCCACAAGGTCTAGTGAAAATCTGGAACTTGTGGGACCTTATGGTGCCCAGAGATCTCTGGATATCTGTCTATCACTACATATGTAGACAGCCTCTTATCCTCAATGATGGTCCTCAATCCCACAACCTTTAGTGTATTCATAAACCGGGGAGAAGGACCCTATGAGGATGGTGTTGGGATCACATCTTGATTTAAGATGGGAGGAGGAGTAGTGGCATGTGGTACCCAGATCCTAGACGGATCATTCAATGTTTTGGAGCACATTTTAGCTCTCCAGGATAGCAATAGCTGATCATCCAAGGCTTTCAAATGTTAGCCTGAGGGTCTTGGAGCTCACCCTCATTCTCAGAAGTGGTGAGGTGAGTGGCGTATACTCCCTCACTATCGGAGCTGACCTCCAATGATTCAGGAGCATGTGCCTTTCCCATTCCTGTACTTTCCATATATGGTAGGCAACTTTGTTGCCTTTGCTTTGGATGCAGATGCATCTTCGTTAATAGTGATTCCCTTTACACGCTTGTAGGGCGACATGTCTCGTTCTTCCACTTTTGGTCTAGCCATTTCTGCAAAATACATCGGGAAAAGTTAGAAAAAATTCAAGAAAAGTGTAGACTACAGGTTGCAGAAAGACTCGTCGAACCAATCGGCGAGTCGTTGAGTCACTTTGGCGAGCCAGTATGGCTCGCCAAAAGGATTGGCTCAAAAATTTCCCAGAAAAAAGATAGGTTGGCGATATGCAAGGCCTTTCGATGAAACACCAACATCACTCGGCGAGCTCAGACTAGCCTGCCAAAAATTACAGTGTGTTTTAGGGGTTAGGGGGCAGAAAGGGCGATCAAGGGAGACTTTTGGCAAGTTGCCGAGTGAACTCGGCGAGCTCAGGCTTCTCGCGAAAGGTACATACTCTACATAGCAAAAACACGAAATTAATGGTGATCAAGGGGGATGTTGGCGAACCACCGAATGCTTCAGCGAGCTCATCCCGGCTCGTCAAACTGCCCAACGTGCCAAATTTTAACTGCATTTACTAAAATCAACTCCGCAACCCCCAAAAAAAATCAAATACCACAGTTATGCAATTAAGCTTAGACCCACTAGACCCATGCCACCGGGGTACTTAGACTACCCTGGTTTGCCAAAATTGGCCATTTGATGACTTATGCCCTTAAGAATGACATCAAACGCTCCATCATTGGGCAAATTATATCATTTAGCAAAATTAGGGTTACTCAAAATTCACCCGACTATACACAACAAAAATTTAACGCAACCCACAAAGTTATTATCAATTTTAAAGCACGAAACACGGGAAAACAACAGTTTAGGCAATTTAGAACAATTACAAACCTACGATAGGCAAACTAGCATACAATTACAATTTCAGAACAGGCCCAACACACATCAACACAATTCAAATAAATGCATTCGAATTCCACCACTATTCAAGAGTTTGGGGTTCAGAAAAATAACCTTTAAGCCGAAATACGAGTTAGTAAAGCTAGGCCGCAATGTATTCCAACTCTGACCATAAGATCAAGAGAAAAAAGCAAAAAAAATGCAAAAATATAGAAACTACATAGTGTGGGTGCAGATATACGAGGCTAAAAGTGAGGGAATATGAAACAGTTTAAAATTTTAAACCTTTGGCCTTTTAAAACCTTTCAGTTTGCGGCTCTTTTAGTGGTCCTCGCCGAACCACTCGGCTACACGCCAAGTGGTTACTTACCTCACCGAGTTTTACGGTTACTATAGTTAATTTGGGGGTCCAAATGACGTACAAAGTCAGACTCGCCGACTCATCCATGGGCCGCTGAGTTTTACAGACTCTCACCTGTGAGTTTTATAAGTCCAATGGCGGTCCAAGTCGGGCTCGCCGACCTCTCCGACGAGTTGCCGACTAGACACTTACCATTTCGACTTGCATTTTTCAAACATATTACACACTTCCACCTGCACAATCAACACCCATTATTCAAAATCAAAACATAAAGCAATAAAAACATGGGTTGCCTCCCAAGAAGCGCCTTAGTTAACATCGTGACACGACACAAGTACCAATTAAAACTTTATTCTTGGGGTTAGCCATAGTATAACTAGGAAACCCCACTTGCTGTCTTGGGTTAAGATGCGAAGAAATCTTACCCACTTGGGTCTCCAACTAGTTGATAGAGACGGAATGAGAGGTCATCGTATGGTTGAGAGTCGATACGTCTTCTTTTATTTCTTTCAAAACTTTATCAGTCCCTTCTACCTTGTTGAGAATACGTGATAGCATATCCTTAGTCTAGCCACCTTCAAAATCTTTAGGCTTTTGACACTCGTAGGGAGGAACATACCTATCCTTCTACCTTTCTCTTTCCTTCCAGGTGGCATTATGATCACACCACTCCCTATCACGGTCTCTCCAGCCCTCATCTCTGTTCCAACCTTGGTTTCCACCTGTTATAAGATAGTTAGCATGATAACCTCCTCCTTGGTTGGCTAGGAAATTTACTTCCTCGTTGTACAGTGCTTCGAACTTGGCCTCAACGAGGTTTACACAACCAAAACCTATAGCATTGACACTCCTAGCACCAGCACACAAGACATTTTTGGCAAAAATGTCAAGTTAGGTCATTATCTTTGCCATATATTGGTCTCTCTCTTGATCTTATTCAATCTATCATTTTGTCAATTTGTAGGTAAGACGAGAGACCTGATCTTCACGGGTGTACCATGCCCGATTAATCTTGGTCATGCCATCAAGGAGTTGGGCTGCTATCACATAAGGCTGTTGCATTAAACCTCCTGGAGAAAGTTGATCAGCCACTTCTGTAGAAATATTGCAATACTACAATTTTGGGCAATCTATGAGTTGAGCATTGCAACACCATCTTCTTAAACCTTAGACAAGTCTCATGGATTGGCTCACCCTCCAAATGGTTTAAGCTTTGAATGTTGTCCCAAAGAGTCATCATCTTCGAAGGGGGGAAAATCGCACTTGGAATGTGGTAATAAGTTCTTCCCACGAAGTGTTAGATTCTCTTGGCAACTCAGCCAACCACTTGCACGCTTCTCCCATTAGAGAAAATGGGAACAACCTCAGCTGGACGGATTCTTGAGATATATTCTTAAATGAGAACGGTCCGCAAACATCAACAAAATTCCTAATATGCTCATGGGGATCCTTATGAGCCAGCCCACCAAAGAAACCTTTCAGTTGTAAAAGCTACAACATAGTACTGGTAATGTGAAACACGGTGTTCCCTTCAGTTGGAGGAAATCGAATGGAACCAACACCACTAATTTGTTTAGGGTCATTGACATTCGAGTCACTGACATCATTGAGAGTCCCGATGTCATCTTGGTGGCCCACTTGGCTAGCATTGCTTCCGTTGACACTCAGTTCCTCTATTTTAACAAGTGATGAGTCCATGATTTGGACTCATTTAGCGCTTTATTATAAAATATTTAGCATCCTCAAATGCATATTTTGTCTTAATAACTAATGTAAATCCATGAATTTTAGGTATTTGGAATTCAGGTCAGAGCATAGACACTATTAAGAAAGAAGAAACAAGACGGCTAAAAGAATGAAGAAATGAAGGCCTAAGGATTGCCTAACCCATTTGGCGGATTGCCAAATGGCCTTGGTCTCGCCTAATGTTCCAGTGTGCCAAGGCGTGAAGGAGAAAATCTAGTTGGCGAGTTAAAAGAGCATTCGGGGTGCCTCTGAACAGTTCCGCAATCCAGTGCTTTATCGTCCAAAGGTACAAGACCTCAAGGATGCTGAAGGTAAAAGCTGAATGGCAATACAAATGACCAAAGGGTGGATTGCCGAGAGGATCGGTGATCCCGACTAACTGCGCCGAGTGATCCTTCGCAGCAAACTTTTTGACAACTATAAATACTTGTTTGAATTGTTAAGTTAGAACTAGTTTTATGCATTCAGAAACCATTTTTTAAAGTTATTCAGTTTTAGAACTTGGTTTTTGGAGACAATTTTCCTTGGCTTTGGAGATTTTGAAGATTCCCATTTTGAAGAAATTTGAAGTCGGTATTGAAGATTCTTCATCTTAGACATTTCTAAAGACCATATAAATCATACCCAGTTGATGGAAACACATTTTGGTATCGATTTCTATCTTTTTACTATGTCTAGCTAAAACCCCAATTCTTAGGGTGTGATTATGTGATTATGGGTTGAATTAACTGCTGGGTATTGCTAATTAATTGTTTATTCGCTGTTTAAAAGTGATTTCGTTCAGTAATTGTGGTTGAATTTAATGGGTTGTAGTTGCAAATACAATTTTAACTTAGTGTTTTTTGCTTTCTTGAGGGAGAGGTCGTAAAACCAAAATTATTGAATCGATGGTCAGTGGGTATTGGGTTGACATTGGTTCAACTCGAGAGAGGGAACCCTAAACCCGTTCCCACACATTTAGCTCGAGAGAGTTAATTGGCTAAATCGAAGGTTGTGCTTCATTGCGGCACATTGGTGTTCGAGAGAAACTAATTTGATTCGGGGTAAATTGTTCTAGAGAAAGTTTACCCCCACTAAAGATTAGCTTATTCACTGATTTACAGTGGTTTACTATTAATTGTAATTACCCAGTTGTTTACCTTAGCTCATAATCCTATCATATCCCAAGAATCCCGTCTCCATATTCGTATTTTCGTGTTAATTGTTGTATTTAGTTGCTAGTTGACTTCAAATCCCTCCTTTGATACGTGACATTTGTGTCACCCTTTATTTTATCATGTTTTTCTTCGTAAATGTTATTAACTATGAATAACTTGAACACATTTTTGCTTTTCTATTGATTCTCAATTACGAACCGCTCCCTTAGGATTCGACCCCAACTCACTACTTGGGCTACATTACTACTCACGATCGTTGGCACTTGAACTGGAAGTAGTGTCCTGATACGTAAAATCAAAATGGAGTCGCTGCCGGGGAGTAGCGTTACTTAGATTTCTTTGATTGAAGAGCTGACAATCTCAAATTTATTGGTTGTAGTTGATTTAGTCTTGGCTGCTTTGTGCAAGTGTTGGTTGGATTACGTAAAAGTGAACATGAGTGATGAAAAGATGAATGATAGCCAAGTAGTTCATCAAGATTGTATAGATGACATCAATAGTATCTACAAACCAGCTTAATCGGGTGGAATGGGTGCCATTTGGATCCCACAAACTGAATGAGAATGCGATGTTTGAAGTCACTAGCACAAATCCTCATGTACTCCAAATGAGGGGACTATATGGAGGGCTAGATCCCGAAGACCTGCATGACCATGTGAGAAACTTTACTGAGGTTTGCAACCCTTTTTC
>JAJONQ010057657.1:0-11683 GCA_036250385.1 Solanum microdontum
AATGGTTCTCGAGTGCCAGCCACGTCTGGGGTGTAGGCTCGGGGCATGACAAACTTGGTATCAGAGCACAGAGTTCAAGAGTCCTAAGGAGTTTATGAAGCCGTGTATGTAGAGTCCTAGTTATCGGTATAAAGCGCGCCACATCTATAATTAGGAGGCTGCAACACTTACGAAAATTTCTCACTTCTTTAACTCTCATTTCGTGCGTTAGAATTTGATCTATAAAAAATTTCCTTCTAATTCGTGCTTGCGTGTGTTTTAAGATAATCATGCCTCCACGAAGAGCTGTCAGAGGTTGCCTTGCTAGGCGTAATGTTGAGGAGCAAGTGTTACCGAATGCACCTGAAGTACAACCTTAAGGAGAAGTTACCAATGCTGAGTTCCGTGAGGCTATCCGGATGTTGAGCCAAGTTGTGACCAATCAAGCTGGGCAACAAAGAGGAGCTAGACAGGAAGTGAATGATACTTCTAGGATCCGAGAGTTCTTGAGGATGAATCCTCCAAGTTTCACGAGTTAAAGCACTACTGAGGATCCGGAGAATTTTATTGAGGAACTAAAGAAAGTATTTGAAGTTATGCATGCTGCCGATACTGAACGAGTTGAACCAACTGCATATCAATTGAAGAATGTTGCTAGGACTTGGTTTGATCAGTGGAAAGAGGGTAGAGCAGAGGATGCACCACCTGCGAGTTGGGCTTATTTTAAAGAGGCTTTCTTGGGGTGTTTCTTTCTCCAAGAATTGAAAGAGGCTAAGGTACGAGAGTTCCTCACACTTAGGCAAGATTCTTTGAGTGTGTATGAATATGGGTTGAAGTTCACCCAACTATCCCGTTGTGCTTCGGAGATGGTTACGGATATGAGGAGTAGAATGAGTCTTTTTGTTGTGAGATTGTCTCGTCTATCAAGCAAAGAGGGAAGGGCAGCTATGCTAATTGGGGACATAGAGATATCAAGGTTGATGGTCTATGTGCAGCAGGTTGAAGAAGAAAAGTTGAGGGATAGGGAAGAATTCAGAAATAAAAAAGCTAAGACAGGGAATGAGTCAGTGCAGAAGAAAGGTAGTGTGAATCGTTCGTCCTTTCAACAAAAGCAAAAGGGACCTGCTCCATCATCTGCTAGTGCACCTGCACCCAGAAACAAAGGTGAGTATAATGGTCAAAATTCCCAACACTTCAGAGCTAAACCGGCACAGTCTCAAGGTAGTGTGGCATAATGAGGTAGTTTGGCTCCTGCATGTGCGAGAACCCACCCAGGTAAGTGTCGTGATGGTTAGACAGGTTGCTTCAAGTGTGGACAAGAGGGTCACTTCATGAAAGAGGGCCCAAAGAATAGGCAAGGTATTGGAAATTAGGGCAATATGGCCCAATCTTCATCGGTTGCTCCACCAAATAGGGCTACACCTAGAGGAGCTACTTTCGGTACCAGCGGAGGAGCAAACCGCCTTTATGCGATCACTAGTCTCCAAGAGTAAGAGAACTTTCCAGATGTTGTCACTGGTATGATCAAAGATTTTGCATTTGATGTTTATGCTTTGCTAGACCCAGGAGCAAGTTTATCTTTTGTAACTCCTTATGTTGCAAATAAGTTTGATGTTCTTCCTGAGAAACTTTGTGAACCCTTTTGTGTTTCTACACCTATTGAGGAGTCTATTCTAGGTGAGTGAGTTTATCGTGATAGTGTCATTTTCATCAATCACAAAGACACCATAGCTGATTTAATTGAGTTAGACATGGTAGATTTCGATGTCATTCTAGGTATAGACTGTCTTCATGCCTGTTATGTGTCAATATATTGTAGAACTCGAGTTGTCAAGTTCCAGATTCCTAATGAGCCAGTCTTAGAGTGGAAAAGTAGTTCAGCAGTGCCTAAGGGTCATTTCACTTTGTTCCTTAATGCAAGAAAGTTAGTTTCCACGGGGTGTGCCTATCACTTAGTCTGAGTTAATCACTCAAGTGTTGAGATACCTCCCATTCAGTTAGTTCCTATAGTAAAAGAGTTTCCAAAAGTTTTTCCAGATGATCTACCCGGAGTCCCTCCTGAGAAAGAGATAGACTTCGGTATAGATGTTCTTCCGGATACTCGTCCTATCTCTATTCCTCCATATAGGATAGCACCAACAAATTTCAAAGATCTTAAAGAGTAGTTAAAAAATCTTCTAGATAAGGACTTTATTCTACCAAGTGCCTCACCTTGGGGTGGTTCGGTCTTGTTTGTGAGAAAGAAAGATAGGTCCCTTAGGATGTGTATAGATTACCGTCAGTTGAAAATGGTTACCATAAAAAACAAGTATCCTCTTCCAAGAATTGATGATTTATTCGATTAACTCTAGGGCACTTCTTGTTTTTCTAAGATTGACCTCAGATCTGGCTACCATCAGTTGAAAGTAAGGAAGTGTGATATTCCCAAGACAGCATTCAGGACCCATTATGGTCATTATGAGTTTCTGGTCATGTCGTTCGTTTTAACTAATGCACCTGCAGCGTTCATGGACCTTATGGACAGAGTATTCAAATATTATTTAGATATGTTTGTTATCATCTTCATTAATGACATACTAATCTATTCAAGGAATGAAGAAGATCATGCTAGTCATCTTAGAATAGTCCTTCAGACTTTGAAAGATAAGGAACTATATGCTAAGTTCTCCAAATATGAGTTTTGGCTTGAGTCTGTGGTGTTCTTGGGCCCATAGTTTCCGGTGATGGAATTAGAGTTGATACCTAAAAGATAGAGGAAGTTTAGAGTTGGCCTTGACCAGCATCTCCAACTGATATTAGGAGTTTCTTGGGTTTGTCTGGCTATTATAGAAGATTCGTAGAGGGGTTCTCATCTATTTCATCCCCTTTGACCAAGTTGACCCAGAAAACAATAAAGTTTCAATGGTCTGAAGCTTGTGAGAAAAGCTTTCAGGAATTGAGAAAAAGGTTGACTACTGCCCTAGTTTTGACCTTACCGGAAGGTACTCAAGGTTTTGTGGTGAATTATGATGCATCTAGAGTTGGTTTAGGTTGTGTCTTAATGCAGAATGACAAAGTTATAGCTTATGCCTCCAGACAGTTGAAAGTTAATGAGAAGAATTACCCAACCCATGACTTAGAGTTGGCTGCTGTAGTATTCGCTTTGAAGATATGGCGTCATTATTTATTTGGTGTTCATGTTGATGTATTCACTGATCACAAGAGTCTTCAATATGTGTTCACTCAAAGGAGATGGTTAGAATTACTTAAGGATTATGACATTAGTATTCTTTATCACCTAGGTAAGGCAAATGTTGTTGCTGATGCATTGAGCACGTTGTCTATGGGTAGTACCGCCCATGTTGAGGAACAAAAGAGAGAGTTATCGAATGATGTGCATAGACTTGCATGTTTAGGAGTTTAACTAATAGATTCCACAAAAGGAAGAGTAGTGGTGATGAATGGGGTTGAATCATCTTAAGTGTCAGAAGTGAAAGAAAAGCAAGACCAAATCCCATTTTGCTTGAATTGAAGGGAAATGTTCATAAGCAAAAAGTATTAGCTTTTGAACAAGGGGGAGATGGCGTATTGAGATATCAAGGTCGGTTGTGTGTACCAATGGTGGATGGACTCCAAGAGAGGATCATGGAGAAAGCTCATAGCTCCAGATATTCTATTCATCCAGGTTCCATGAAGATGTATCGTGACTTGAGAGAAGTCTATTGGTGGAATAATATGAAGAAGGGCATTGCATAATTTGCTGCGAACTGAATTGCCAACAAGTTAAAGTAGAGCACCAAAGGCTCGGTGGTTTTGCTTAGAATATAGAACTTTCGGAATAGAAGTGGGAGATGATTAATATGAATTTCATCACAGGTTTACCAAGATTTCGCTGGCAGCCTGATTCTATTTCGGTGATTGTCGATAGAATGACAAAATCAACCCACTTTTTGCCGGTAAAGACTACTCATTCAGCAGAAGATTATGCTAAGTTGTATCTTTGAGAGGTGGTAAGACTTCATGGGGTTCCGGTCTCCATTATTTTAGACAGAGGTGCACAATTTACTGCACAGTTTTGGAAGTCATTCCAAAAAGGCTTGGGTTGAAAGGTGAACTTAAGTACCGCATTTCATCCTTAGACTGGTGGGCAAGTAGAGCGCACTATTCAGACCTTAGAGGATATGTTGAGGGCGTGTGTGATCAATTTCAAAGGTAATTGGGATGATCACCTACCTCTCATCGAGTTTACTTACAACAATAGTTACCACTCTAGCATCCAAATGGTTCCTTATGAAGCTCTCTATGAGAGAAGATGCAGATCTCCTATTGGATGGTTTGAAGTTGGTGAAGCATGGTTGATAGGACCATATTTAGTTCATCAAGCTATAGAGAAGGTGAAAGTGATCCAAGAGAGGTTGAAAATGATACAGAGTCGTCAAAAATCCTGCACTGATGTTAGGAGAAGAGAATAAAGAGTTTGAAGTAAATAATTGGGTATATCTTAAAGTTTAACCCATGAAGGGTGTTATGAGGTTTGGTAAGAAGGGGAAACTTAGTCCCCGGTATATTGGACCCTATCGAATATCCAAGAGGATTGACAATGAAGCTTATGAGTTGGAGCTACCACAAGAGTTAGCCACGGTTCATCCGGTGTTTCACATCTCTATGTTGAAGAAGTGCATGGGAGATCCTTCATTGATCATACCAACTGAAGATATTGGGATCAAGGATAGCCTATCTTATGAAGAGATTCCGGTTTAGATTCTAGATCGCCAAGTTTGCAAGTTGAGGACTAAGGAAGTAGCATTAGTCAAAGTCCTTTGGAAAAACCAATTTGTTGAGGAAGCTACTTTGGAAGCTGAAGAGGATATGAAGAAGAGATATCAACATCTATTTGAGTCCGGAGAAAATGTAGACCAAGGTACTAATTCTCTTCTTAGTACTCTATAAATTATGAGTGAGCATGTTGTTTGTTTGCATTTGCTAGTTGGGTGTTTGAACTTGATGTTACCGCCCTTTGCCTAGTAAGGGTAATCTCATTCAAGGACGAATTTTTCCAAGGGGGAGATATTGTAACATCTCACAATTTGAAATAACTAGGAAGAAACTAATAATTGGAAATAGTCATTTTTGGAAAAGAATGAAAATCTGAAAATTTGTTCAAGTTAGGAAAAGTTGAGTTTTGGTCAAATTCAAACGGCCATAACTCATAGCTCAGGATGAGTTAGGTGTACTTACAAATATGGTTGGGAAGCTCTTGGAATGATCTTTCCAACGCCGCCGAGTTTGCGCGATTCCCAGTTCATATGAGTATGTTATGCCCTTTGGAAGTTGGGCTGTTGGATTAAGGAAAATCTAATCCGGATTTGGAAAGGGTAATTTTGTCTTTTCCTTACCTAATTATTCTAATTCATTTTTAGGAGTTTAATTGGGGTAAATTCAGATTTTAGTCAGTTTTAGAAAAGTGAATTTCATGCTAGGGCTGGGAGAAAGGAGAAGAGGAAGCAAGTTTCGTCATGATCGTCGAGTTTAGCTTGTGGATTTCGTCGGGGGTGATCCCTACAAGGTATGTGAGATCACATAGAGTTGGGTTAGTTCACCTACACCCCAACCATGATTCAATTCAGAAATTTAAGTCTTTGAAAGTTTAGAAATTGAGTTCTTGATGAACATTGTTGAAAGTTTCATTGAATTTCTTGTGGGTTGTGTTGTTGGAGTTTCTTGCAATTTGATTCATGTTTCCGGGTGTAATTTTGGGTCGAATCTATCATGTATTGAGGGTATAAGTGATTCAAAGTGTTTAGGGGAAAGAACCAAGTGAAATTAGAAGGTTTAGAGTTGAAAAATGAAGAAGAAAGTTCGGAGTTTTCTGGGAGGGAGCTGGGGAGCCGCTCCTCCCAGAGCGCCACAAAAGTTCCTCTGAACTTTGGGCTCTGGCACGCCGCTCCAGCTAGAGCACCCCAACAAGTTCTCTGAACTTTGAGGGTTGGCTCCCTGCGCCTCTTAGAGCGCCAGGAACGCCAGTTTCCCCATTTCTTCCCCACCATTTCATACGTGTTCCTTAGCAATGTACCTATGCTTCTTAGTTGATTACAACACTCTAAAGTACATCTAAACATCATCAAATCATCCATAAATATGGGATTATGAACCTTGAATTCATAATCCAATTGGAGGAAAGTTAGGATCAAAGTCAAGAAGTTAAGAGTCAAGTCTAAAAGTAAAGAAGTAAGTTAAGAGAAGTTCATTAAGTTTTTCCAAAGTCTTTAACAAACGTTTTAACTTTGTTTTAAGAATTAAGTTTCAAGTTAAGCAAAGAGTAAAAAATTGAGTTCATTTCTCAAAAATATATAAGAGAACTAAGTATTCCCAAAGAGTTTATAAATGTTTTCACATTTGAGCAAGAAAAGGGAACATCGATTGCAAGAGAAATTTTAAGTTAAGTTTTGAGTAATTATCTCAAACCAAATAAAGAAGTTTGTTTTTAAAGCATATGAGCTAAATATACTTTGGGAGTTGTATTGAGCACCGATATGGGGATGAAAATTCATTTAATTCAAGTCTCCATAAACCATGTAGCCATCATGGGTAGTAAAGGATCATACTTTTTAGATGACTCCTTAAGATGCTTTTAGCATAGACTAGTGGATCCACTAAGTTAAGTGTTCTATATAACGACAAAGTATAGGACAGTTCTGGCAGTGTGGGCAAGACGCTGTATCACCACTTAGGCTCATAGTGGTGGTTGTCGGTTAGAGAATCTCCCACAAAAACTATGTTACTTTATTGTATAAATAAAGTTGAGTTTGTTATTGCATTTCTTTAACGAACTAAGTTGTTTTCCACTATTTTTTATAAAGCTTTTCATATATGTTGCATGTATTTTATTGCTTTATATTGAGTGAGGTATTTATGAGTTGAGAAGAGCTAAGGTAAGCGTTCTTTCAGATTCCTTCCAAGCCTAAGTTGTGTTTAGCATTCCAACTCGCATACTCGTACATTCAATGTACGATGCCAGTTGGCCTGCATCATCTTATGATGTAGACACAGGCAATCAGGATCAACATCCAGTGCATCGTTAATAAGGTTTAGCACTCAAAGTCAGTTGGTAAGCCTCCTTGCATTCTAGAGGACTCTTTTTATCAGTTGCTTTCTAGTTTTTAGTTGTTAGGATAATCGGGGGTCCTGTCCCGACATCCCTCTTTGTTTTAGAGGCTTCATAGACATATAGTTTTTGTTCTCTAGCCTTATTCATTTCAATTGTATACGTTTAAGACTTTGGTTGCCATTTTGGCTTAAGATTTTTATTTCTTAAAGTTATTGCATGAGTAACACTTCTTGTTTTAAATCTTCTGCTGAGTAAGTAAGACATGCCAAGGGTTCGCTTGGGGCTAGCAATAGTTCTCGAGTGCTAGCCACGTTCGGGGTGTAGGCTCGGGGCTTGACAATTTTGAGTTGTGAGCGTCGGATGGGAATTCTGTCAGTTTTATCCCTTCCGGAACGTCGAGTTTGAGCTAGTAGAGTGGTTGGTAAGGTTTTCGAGGCCTTAGGTTGAGAGTTGGGCATTAAGGCGAGAAGTTGATCTTTAGGCCTAAAGAAATGTCCGAGAGGGTATTTTTGTCTAAATGATATTTTTTTGAAAATCCAAAGATTTCATTGAGTTGGAAATGTCGAGTTTAGTGGGGTAACATATTTGATTTATTTTTATCGGGTCTCGATTAAATCCTAAGGGTCCGTTTGGAGATTTTAATAAGTTGGAGATTATATTGTGTTACCCGTGTAGGGGCTTGATTATATTTTGTTGCCTGTGTGGGGGATTGATTATATTGTGTTGCATGTGTGGGGGCATGTATGTGTTGTTTAACCTATGTTGAGGCCTTAATTATTGTTCTATTTTCTTTGAGAGCATGTGATTTATGAGTTGCATGTGAGAGAAGCTTGTAATGCCCGAGTGAAGGGCTGAGTCGGAAACATTATAATGCTTTGAGTAAACGAAATGCTTTCTAAATGGAATTCAGTTATTTCTAATGAACTATTTCCCACTATTTTTCATATGAGGATGTATATCATGATTCAATTGAGTTTTGAGAAATTTAGACTATTGATACATGTTGAGTTAATTATTGTCTCCATGTTATATATGTATTATGATGCATCCATCCTCATTCATCATATCATGTTTTTGGGAAATTGAGAAAAATGTGGAGATTCCTTTTGAGAAAGAAAATGAGACACATTTTTATATCCTCGACCACGCTAAGGTGGCAAGTTGATGAGATATTGAGATTGTGATTTGGTATATGAACTGCGAGTCCCCCATGGGCCCTTGTCTGGAAGCCTTAGCTCGACAGGATGTATATGACAGGTTGTGCGACAACCTTGATTCCACCATACCACCACATCATTGCATCATCTCACTACATTTAATTAATCATTTGAGTTGCTTGACTTATGTGTGTAATGGGAATTGTTATGACCTTATGCGTTTACTTTACTCGTGCCGTTCATTATAAATTGGTGGCACTAATTCCAGAGTGGGACTTTTTGTATGCAGGTGGAAGTGTTCCTTAGTTAATTTATATGCTGATTAATTCCTTTTACTCAGTTGGCCAAGCCTACTAAGTACTTGTGGGTTGTTCTCACCACTACTTCTGAATCATTTTTTATGCTGATTCTAGTTAGGGTACTCCCCGCGGTGGCTGATCATTTCTAGCTTTGGAGATCTTTTTGGAGTGGTGGAGACATCTTGTTTTTGGATCACCATTAGTTCCATCTGAAATTTTCAATCTTTATTTCTTATCGGAGACTTATGATGTGTTTCATACTCTAAAGTTGTATTAGATGCTCTTTATACTTATGCTACCTTGTTTTGGGATATTCTTTGTTGTTCTTTTTTATTGTTTGTGGCCTGACCACCCTTTTGGAGTCTCGTATGTGTGTTATTTTCGGCTTACACACTTTTTTTTGGGGGGTGGGGGATTTGGAGTGTGTACCATCATAACCTCAACTTTTGGATCGTGACAAAATGCCTCTCAATTTGATAGGGGGACATATTTCAAGAGACTCGAACAATCTTATCTTCAATTCCACCAGTCATTATTCCTTGAAAAGAGCATATCTTGTATTTTTTATTTAAAGCAGAACAAATACCAAAACTCCATTCAACTATAGAATTTCTTTTAATTCTCATATCCAACTATATCTCACTTTCATTAGGATGCAAATAGCGTCAATAAAATATGAAATATTAAATACTGAATAATTGAAGGTAGAGGTGTTCACGGGTCGGTTTGGATCGGTTATTGGTAAAAACCAAAATCACGCAAAATTAATCAATTTTAAAATTATCAAAACCAAACCAAATCAAATATAATATACATTTATCGGTTTAGTTGTTATCGATTTGGTTCGGTTATTTAGTTTTTAACCATGCAAAACAAAGTAAAATAAAATAAACAATTCATTCATAACGTGGTAAAGGTGACAACAATTCATTCAAAACCAAAAGTAGTTAGAATGACGTACATTATAGAAATTTTAATCATTGAATTTACTAAGAATAAAGCTTTAAAATTCACCTTTTTGGCCTAGTCTAGAAGGAAAGGACAGTGACATTTTCAATCCCACAAAGAATTGTCATAGACACTTTCACGCCCGAGCCTACACCTTGGACATGACCGGCAGTCGAGAATAATTGCTGACCCACCCTAAGCGAACCCTTGGCCTGGCTCAACTCTTAGCGTAAGACTTACTCGACAATAAAGAAACCTCAAATATAACTCAACTCATAAAGACATCATTACTAAAATTAGTTTAGCTCAATATAGTCTAGAATGTTCCATAACATAATTGTTTAACTCAAGTCATAAACATTTAACAAAAGAAATGGAAAAGACTACTCAAAACACTATTATCTATGAAACCTCTAATGACAATGATGGAAGTTGGGACAAGACCCATGACATCCTAACAAAACTAAAAGTAAATGTGAATCCTCCGGAAGCAAGGAGAATCACCAAAGCAACTCTGGAACAACACGTTGTATCAATAGTGTGTCGGCTGATGACCCTAAACTCTTGTATTTGCATCATAAAAGATGCAGGCTAAATGGCATCAGTACATGGAATATATGAGCATGAAAGGGGAACTCTAAAGCACATACATTAAGCTTGAACTAATAACAATGAAGAACGTACTCACCTCTTCTCAACACACTTCAATTTAACTCAAGGATTCTCAAACTTAGAAGTACTTAACTCAGTACAAAATAAAGCAACAATAAAGATGCATTATAATGAAAGCTTTTAAAACAGTAGATAGTAAATCAATATATTTAAAATTACAATAATAACTATTTTACTCTTATTTGGGAGATTCTCTAACTGACAACCATCACTATGAGCTATGTGATGATACAATGTCTCGCCCACACTTCCAGAATTGTCCTATAGCTTGCCGGAGTATGAGACATCCTCACCTAAGTTGTAACACCCTGTATCTGAAAGCAGACCAGATTTCAGATTTTCAGAAGTTGCAGGTGCAACCTACGGTCGCCACCCATGGACCGTAGTTTTACTCACGGCTCGTGCTGTGGGTTCGTAGTTCACCACTGCTGCCCCTCCCCAAACTCAGCTCAGAAAATCAGTTAAGTCTCAACCCACGGACAGACCCACGGTTTGTAGGATAGACCACGGTCCATGGATTGAGGCCCCTTTTAGCCAGCTTTTGACGCGAACGACGGTCGATCAGCACAAACTATCGTTCGGTCCACGGTTCGTAGGTTTGATCGTTGGTGAAGGTCAGCAGTCACTTAGGGGAAATTGCTGATTGAGTCAACTTCAAATGGTCATAACTCTTAGCAAAATATGTGTCCTATGACCTATGATATGATAGATAATTGAATCTTCTTTCCAATGCCACCGAGTTTGTTAAAATCGGATCTCGAAGTAAAACATTATGCTCGTTTTAGTGAAGCCCTATCAGGAAGACTTGACCTACGACCCAAACCTACGAACTAGAGGTTGACCTACAGCCCAAAGGCCCCGTCCGTCAGTCACTCCCACAACAACTAAGTCGGGGTCTTTTGGTCTTTTCCTATTTCGTTAGACCCTAAATTATGAAGTTTTAGTTGGTTTAAGCCTAGAAACATAACTAGAACTTAGCTAAGTGAAATCATTAATCAAAACTTAGAAAATTAGAAGCAAAAAAAGGGAAAGAGGCGACCAACCCTAGCTAGCTTCAAGAACACAACAAGTTTCCATTAGTTCCAGCCCGGAATCGAAAGATTTCTCTGTGGAATTCGTCACTAGGTATGTGGGATTTCACTAGTGGGTTCCTTTCACCTATTAGGTCCCTAATTTTCAGTCAATTTCTTGATTCCCTTATTATGACTAGACCTAGGGTTTCTTGAATGTTGGAATTATTGAGTTCTTAGCTGTTAGAATGATCCAAATCAGATTAGTATGTTAATATTCAGTTTATTGCATGAATTCCAGAACCCTAGCTATGTATTTCTTTAGTTCTTGAATTACATATGCTAGGTAAGATATTTCAGTTATTCAATTATACATGCCTCAGTTATTAATGCATCAATATCTGTTTAATTGTTGCATACTCAGTTTGCATGTTCAATTTGAGCTATCCAGTAACTTACAGAAATTCAGTCATAATCTGTTAATCACTTAATCTATTGGGAGTAGCATAATACCGAGTTGGACTAGGGTTC
>JAJONQ010057660.1:0-10663 GCA_036250385.1 Solanum microdontum
AGGGAAACGGGCCTAAAACCCAAACGAACGACCAGGCAACCGAACAGTCAGTGCCAGCAAGTCATAAATGACTTGGGGTCGCTACAGGAACGCTCTAAACGAGGGAAAGAATGCTTTAATTTAAAAATGACCTAGAGGGTCATTACAAATCCACAGTTTAAAAAATCCATGAACCTTCGAGCCTGGTACATTACATTAATCACACATATGTTCTGCAATGTTATTTAAACCCGATTGTCACAACTAATGTACATACTATACTTTAGCATTGTAGGTAGGTTACATTTAGAGTTTCTATAGCATGACACAATTGTTCTATTATCATTGTTGGGTTATTACAAACTAAAATTATTAAGTTCCCAAAACCTTTGCACCGAGCACATTTCACTCAACATGGGTGATACAGTTAACTAATCTCATAAAAAATATAGGAATGAAATGCTAAAGGCCGAAAATAAAGATTTTATGGTAACACCAAGTAAGGAAATGAGAAGAGCCATAGAGGTTCCATTGGTATATATTACAGATGGGTTGCTAGTCGATTCACAAGTACATACTATCCTATGCTTCTAATCTGTAAAAATAATAACCATTTTAATATCCAAAATATAATCAAATATGGTATATTGGCAATGTGTAGGATTGTTTGTACAAGTTCAAAGCAACAATTGTAGACACACTGAATAAAGACGAGCCGTGGTATTCGTCTTGCAAAAAGTGTAGCAAAAAATTGAAAGTTATAGAACATATTGTATCCTGTAACAATAGCAATAATGAGGATGAAAAATATGAAATGAGTTTAGACTAAGTAAAAACTCGATTCTACATTTACTAATTCGAAAATAGATTAACTTTAACTTTTAAATGACTCCCCTTTTTTAAACAGATACTGCTTACGACTTTAAGTGTGTGGTGGAGAACAACGTTCCTGAGTCATACTATTTGAAGCGGCTAAATATTTACTAGGTTGCATGGTGCAACACTACATAGAATCAACCTCAGTAAAGATATGAATTGTATTTATACCTAAACACCTTAACACCCAATGGACTCTGCCGCATAGGTACATTGTCTAATCCAATCTAACTTTTACAGTTATCTTATTATGATACTTCATAGCACAAAAAGAGAAGAAAAGAATTACACGATTACATATACATAACAATTGATGATTCTTTTAATTTTATACTTTAGGTTAGTTTAGAAAGAAAATGCTCCCATCATGTTGCTAAAAAAACTAGACCCCTCAAATGACATATGCAATGGGACATGGTTGATTTGTAGAGGCTTTGACGAGAATGTCATACATGCAGAAAAAACAACAGGTCAATATGCCACAAACCAGGTGTTTACTCCAACAATACAACTATCCCCCTCCCCCCCGAAAAGAATGAAGGATACCCTTTCAAATTTATTTGGAAACAATTTCCGATACGTCTATGTTTTTTGCAATGACGATAAATAAAGCTAAAGGTCAAATAATATCAAATGTAGGAGTATACCTACCACAACATGCTTTCTCGCATGGCAAACTGTACGTTGCACTATCTAGAGGAATATCTATTCCAACAAAAAAACTGCATGTCATGACTGAACAACCAGATTGATGCACCGTGATATACACAAGAAATACTACCTACAAGAAAGTATTAGGTGAGATTTGATTAATACCAAAATTGTAAGAAATGAAAACGGAAAAAATATATACTACACATGTAGCTAATGAAAATTATATTGGACGAATTCTTAGGTTTGGTGAAAGAGGAGACGATATGAAAAACACCAGAAATCTACCATAGAAGACATTACTTTTGTGTATATAAATTTATTCAAATACAGGGTACACTAAATTTCAAATATTAAAAGGAAAATACAGTTCATGACACGACATAACTAAGAGGACAAACTGTTAATTCGTGCAAAATTACTTATGAACATTGCCTCATAACAATTTAAGAATACGACGTTCGTCACTACATGCCCAACAAGCAAGAAGGCAAAGAGATTGGTCATTCACTAAGTATGACGTAGTGCAAAATTAAATACATATTGATATGTTGAAAGCCTAAAATATACATAAAAGATAAAATATCTCGTGTATAGGGATCTCAGGACTTAACTTACACGTGCAACACACGTGCAATGAATCTAGTATATATATATAATTCATATCTTTTTGCATGAGAATAGTTTTTGAAAAAATATACAGATACGTCACCTTGAAATTTTGTGATTAAGCTTAAATAATTTTAGGATGACGTTTGTAGATGTAAACTGTTAGGAGATCACATACAGAATTGATGAAAAGATCGATTGAAAAGGATTGTGAAAATAACTCAATAATATTTCTGAAGGAATATATTAAAGTGACAATGCGTCAATTCTTACACTATTTTACAACACCTTTTAAGTGTTAAGTCTAATTCCATTAGAGGGAAGGGGACAATTATCGATAACTATTTCAATTACGAGTATTTATATCAACTTGTGCAACATGTAATAATTGATAAAGATTTTATTGAATCAAACTTCCATCACCTTGATTTAATTAGGTAGAATATATTTCCATAAATGATCATTACCGATAGATTGCAAATTTACTAATTTCTCTACTTTGTCTATGTAACAAGTTTAAATTTGGAGTTAAAAATTCTATTCTTTCAAATTCTTTTAGGGTAGAATCTTTCCGAACATTTATGGTAATTTATTTTCTCACTCTATTACATTGACATTATGAATGATCTCATGTAATTGTGTAATTTGGTATTTATATTAATATATATTAAATACAGAAGACTTCGAATTGGACTTGGGGTTTGGGCTTGGATCGGAACATAAAATATATATTTTTATAAAGCTTAAATATTTGCTCTATAAATAGGAATGTTTTTTACAGACAAGAATAATATATACAAAAACAAGGGTCATATCATATATATATATATATATATATATTTGTAATGCAATACAAACTGTACAAAATAGGTCCAAAATTAAAGTGTCGGAGAGACAAAATAACTCAAGTGAGAGATAATGATAGTTTATGTTCACTCAATAATAATATTGTGATCATCATTTTTGAGAAATCTTTTCACAATATCCACGCATGGTTGCAAAACGGTATTCCTCCATGCTTCATCAACAACTTCTTTTCTATCTTCTTTGAAAACGTCAGTAGGAATAATATGATTCATCATCTTCGTCTATGTTGGTTTCTTGTCTTAAATATTGTCCATTCCGGGGACACCAATGGACCGTCGGATTCCTTTTGTGTAATCTGCATCTAGAAAAAAAATCTGCCGCACCCTTTCCACTAGCCCTGCATGCAACATAAATATAAGAAGAGTTTTATTTAGTGGAACATAGATTTGATAACGAAAAATATTATTTAGAAAATTATATAAGGAATGTTTTTAGCAAGATGCATGATTATATCTTGATTGATATATAAAACAAATACAAAAATTACCTGCATTGACCGTTTCATCAACCCTCATGTCAACTCTACTGTTCAATACCGATTGCTCTACATCAATCCAAATAAATCAAGTATCATACTTATATTTACATATAAACACATGGTCTTCCACAAGTTTTTTAAATATATGAATTTGACCCTCCAACAATAATTGGAACACGTTGAGTCTTCAAAAAAATTTCTATGTACACAATAGCTTGCAAACAAAAATCTTCAGCTGTGAAGTCACAATCTTGCTCAATTTTTCACCTAAGAAAATGTGATCAAATTAACTTTCTCAGAATTGGAATAAATAATATTTTAATAGTAAAGTATATTTCCACTAAAAGCTACAATTACTACTATTAAATTATCTAGGTAGTCATTTAATATAAATATTGTTGGAAATAAATATATATACCTAACAAATAGTGTCGTACACCTTGTTTTTCAGTGTGTGTGATCTTGTTTGTAACAATTTCAAGTCCCTTATATACTAGCATTTTGTCCGAGTTGATTATTTCTCATCAAAAATGGGTTGCTAGGTTTATAGAGAGACGTGATTTTCTCATTCCTGTTGCTCCCATTATGAACACCATTTTCTTCTTGTTGAACTTGTTATTGTTGATGAAAGTATTCATTTTAGCTACATATAAAATATAATCTAAATAATAATTAGTTTACAATAGTAAATAATCTCATGAAAACCACTCATGCATACAGTCAGACATTAAAAAATCTTGTAAATATAAAGTTAATAAGTAGAAACCTTGCTTGAGATGGAATATACTATGTAATTTTTTTTTCTTGATGGTTGCTATAAAAGAAATTGCATTCAGCTTTTATAGTAAAATTTGTTTGTGGACTTATTAATTGACATACTATATTCAGAATTACTGATATCTTTTAGGATAAGAATGACTTTTAAAAATTTATAGATATGCAATTGGGCTTTTATAGTAAAAATGTGATTATGATCGTATTAATTGGTATACCAAATTTAAGATATATATTTTATAACTACCTGATTCCGTCGTTGGGAAAAAGCCAATGGAGAAAGAATTGGTGTCAGGAAACTTTTGGTAGTAACTTGGAATTTCCTAACCTAGTCCAGATTTGGACGAAATCAGAGTCATTAAAGTCTAGGGAGATTAGGTAACAACTGGGTGATTTACTTGAAATTTTGATTACATGAATAGATAGATAAGCCGTTAAAGAACCTGTACGAATTTAATAAATTGAATTCGGGCGAGTAGAACTTACGCAAATGAATTCGGGGCTTGGAATTCATATTCCAGCATTCTGTCTTTGTGCATGCCACCGTAGCGGGATGGCTGCCGCTGTAGTGGGACAAACATGACTTAAGTCGGAAATAAAACCCCTAAAACATTTTATTTTGCACTTTTCGACTTTGGGAGGTAAGGAACGACTCCGGGGGACTTCTTGACCATTTTTCAATATTCTTGATGCTAAAGGTAAGGTTTTAACTCCCCGAATCTATTTTTCAATCCGTAGAACTTAGTTTCTTAAGTAATTATCGATGGGGAGCGTTTTGATCAGGAATTTATGGTGGAAAAAGCCCTAATATGGGTATGGGGATCAAGGGTTTGGTCTAGGGTTATTGGGTTTATTGTGATCCGGATAATTAGACCTTTGATTGTTGATCATTGTGAATAAATTGTTGTTTGTAGACCTAGAACAAGAGGATTGAATTCGGAAAGGGAAGATTCAAGTTACTTAAGGGATTCAAGCTTGGATTTGAGGTAAGTGATGGTAGTGATTTCATGTTGGTGTGATATATGTTTGTAATTGCTTCATTGTAATGTATGTATGTATGTGAATGAAACCTGTTTATCACACCTAATGTAATTGAGTATGAACGAGTGATTGTATACCATGAACCAATACTTGATTGTATGATTAGGAGAATGTACACTGTGATTGTGATTGTGGCTTGTTATATGGATCGGTTTCCACGTTCCAGCATAAATATGGGATAGGTTGCCACGTTCCAGCATAAACATGGGATTGGTTGCCACGTTCTGGCAAAAACATGGGAATGACTGCCACGTTTCGGCACACTAACTTGGATCGGTACCACAAATCGGTATGCTAATAGTTTGGGTTTGGGTTCCATGAGAGGACCATTGAATTGAGTTCCCTGAGAGGACCATTGAATTGTGTTGTGTATATACTTGTGATGATTCCTTTCATATCTAATGATGATTGATATTGAGAGACTATATGTTGCTCTGAAAGGATAATTGTATCTCTTGAGACTTGTGAAATTGTGAATTATTTGTAAGTGATGAATAATATTGTATATACGTGTTTTACTTTGTTGTTACTGCTTATGTTATTTCATCTTTGCGGTAGCTGCGTGATCCTACCAGTACACTGTGGTTGTGTACTGATACTGCACTTGGTTGTTCTTTGTTGAGTACAGGGCATCTTTAGGCGGCTATTGATAGACCTCAGCTAGGTGACTATTGAGCGTGACTGGATTCAAGGGTGAGTCAGTTCTTTCGGGCTGCCATGGATCTTTCTTGTTTAATTCCACTCTTTTCGGACTCAGACTATTTGTTTAAAGTGTTGTTTAGTTTCAGGGTTGTACCCCTTGTTCTTAGACTTGTCGTTAGTAGAGTTTTGGTACAATGACTTTTAAGTTCTAGGGGTTGTTCTTGCACATTAGTTTTGCTAGTTTATTTAAACCTTGGAGTTTATGGGGACTTCATTCCGTAACTTTAAATGCCATAGTTTTCATAAAAATTGTTAGTTTGAGTTGTAGTAATGAATCTCCCACCAAAGGGTTAGTGTGGGTGTCAATCACGATGGTCTGGGTCGTGACAAAGTTATGTTTGTAATTGCATCATTGTAATGCATGTATGTATGTGAATGAAACCTATTGATCACACCTAATGTAATTGAGTATGAATGAATGATTGTTTGCCATGAATCAACACTTGATTGTATGATTATAAGAATGTACATTGTGATTGTGATTGTGGCTTGTTGAATGGATTGGTTTCCACGTTTCGGCATAAACATGGGATTGGTTGCCATGTTCCGGCATAAACATGGGATCGGTTGCCACATTCTGGTATAAACATGGGATCCATTGCCACGTTCCGGCACACTAACTTGGATCGGGTACCACAAACTGGTATGCTAACAGTTTGGGTTTGGGTTCAATGAGAGGACCATTGAATTGTGTTGAGTATATACTTATGATGATTACGTTCATATCTAATGATGATTGATATTGAAAGATTGTATGTTTCTCTGAAAGGATAATTGTACCTCTTGAGACTTGTGAAATTGTGTGTTATTTGTAAGTGATGAATAATATTGTATATGCGTGTTTTACTTTGTTGTGACTGCTTATGTATATTTCACCTTTGGTATAGTTGTGTGATCCTACCAGTACGTTGTGGTTGTGTACTGATACTGCACTTGCTTGTTCTTTGTTGAGTACATGACTTCTTCAGGCGGCTATTGATAGACCTCAGCGTGACTATTGAGCGTGACCAGATTCAAGGGTGAGCTAGTTCTTTCAGGTTGTCATGGATCTTTCTTGTTTAAGTCCACTCTTTTCTGACTCAGACTATTTGTTTAAGGTGTTGTTTAGTTTCGGGGTTGTACCTTTGTTCTTAGACTTGTCGTTAGTAGAGTTTTGGTATAATTACTTTCAGGTTCTATGGGCTGTTCTTCCCCATTAGTTTGGCTAGTTTATTTAAACCTTGGAGTTTATGGGGACTCTATTTTTATTGTCATTTAAACCTGCTTCCATGACTTTAAATGTCTTAGTTCTCATATCAATTGTTAGTTTGGGTTATAGTAATGGTTCTCCCATCGGATGGTTAGTGTGGGTGCCAATCACGACCGTCTGGGTCGTGACAAAGTTGGTATTAGAGCCCTAGGTTCATTGATCTCATTGTACCAAAATGAGTCTAGTAGAGTCTTGGGAAATGGTACAATGACGTCGGTACTTTTCTTCGAAAGGCTATAGGACTTTAGGAAAAACTCACATATTTCTACTCCTTCGTGCTATGACTTAAATCCAATTAGTATATGGGTGTACCAATTGGTATCTTTCTTCCTTCACTCTATGGTCCGAACTAGAGCAAATTGAGTGGTAACACCATCACTAACAAGAGAGGATGTGTATAGACTACCGAAAGTTGAATAGGGTCACCATTCATAACAAGTATCTATTGCCTCGAATAGATGACCTTTTTAGCCAATTGCAAGGTGCATCAGTTTCACTAAGATTAACTTAAGGCCTGGTTACCATTAGTTAAAGATTGAGGCGGTTAAGAATTGGGTTCGATCAAGTTCTATGATTGAAATTAGCAGTTTTATGGGGCTCGCTAGCTACTATTGTCGCTTGTGGTATGAGTTGAGCCCAATTGGTATCTCTAGATTCCAATTGGTATCTCAACGAAGTGAACTAGACATCGTAGTCCTGACTGAAGGGACACAAGAAAGTTAATTGGAACTGACAAGGTTCCAATTGGTAACTGGCCTTAGGGGTCGTATAAGGCATAAATAATCACTAATGGTTGTCTATGGAATGAACTAATTAAAGACTTGTTTGCAAGTTGTAATTGCTTGAGTGTCATGAAAGGAAAGTCATCATGAGATTAGCTGCAAGGATGTAGATAAATTACGATGTGGTTCATAAGAGAGAAAATTGGACGTGCGTTGTGACCAACAAATAACCGTGTAAGAGTATGGATGTACCCTGGGATATGTGTGTCGTAGTGTTGAAATTATGTAAAAGGAATCTAAGTTGCACACTTCATTGGGTTGACTGGGGGATAGACAATGATTGTCCTAGATAAAGGGATTTTCTTAAATGCCTGGTTATAGCTTGGAAATCTAAGGGAAATATAGAAAACAGAAGAACCCCATAAATTATTGGCAGGGGTTTTGTTTCCGTCAGGGCCGCTGGGGCGGGATTTTCCCCGCCACGGTGAGACCGCCAAAGCGGGATTTCTCCCGCCAGAGTGGGACAAGGCGAGATAGAATCTTAGCCCTATCTCCCCTGTTTTCCCCTAGTCACAATCATGGACTCCGAATCGAACCCGGATTAACCCCCGCTATCAAATTCAGTATTCAGCAATCGAATATAAGTTATAATGTGTGTTAAAATTGTGGAGAACCTGGGCATATGAGGAGGAAATCAGCAAGGCCGTGGAGGCCGGGGAAATGGTAATGTAGGCAGAGGAGGTTGTCCGTCAAGATGACAGGGCTCAGTTATATTCTTTCTAGGCAAGACCGAGTTTGAGGTGTGTGATGCAGTGCTACTCTTGTTTGTGCCCGGATGGCTATTATCTTGTGTGCACTGGATTCTACTTATTCGTACGTATCAGTTCAATTGCCTTGGGATTTGATATGGTTCTTGATATAGTTGATGCCCCAACCATGTTTCTACCCCAGCTGAAGAGTCGGTCATAGTCACCCATGTGTATCGTGTTGTCCTATTGTGGTTATTGATTTTCAGATTGGTGTTGATTTGGTTATGCTGGATATGACTGACTTGATATAATATGTAACGACCTGAGAGCATCCCCTAGTCGTAACACGGCATACTCGACCTCTCAGAGGTCTTATACAAGATCTTAGCAACATTAAAGCATATGAAAATAGCAGAAAATTTATAACTTTTCTTTACAATCAAAGTCTTCATAAAATAAGAGAGAGTCTATGACACTATGTCTCAAACCATCTATAACATTTAGAATAACAACTCTTTCATAGCAACTTAGGGACACGACCCTTACATAATAATTACTAGGGACACGGCTCTTACACAAGTCTAAAGACATAAAAGATAAAGACATAATGACATAAGTGTACGAGATAGGTTCATCCTCGAAACTATGAGGACTCCCCAAGTCTTCATTCCCAAGATCCTTAGAAATATAACTTCCAAGCATAAGACAACACATCACCAAACCCTACACTTTGTAAAAATGTAGAAGAAATTTGGGTTAGTACAACACACGTACTAAGTATGGAAGCCATGCAAGTAAAACCATTGAAACATGCATAAAAGGGACATTTAGTTGAAACCATGCTTTATGCACTTTTGAACATCTTCTTGAAAGAGTTGAAGAATCATAAGTCATAAACAACTCACATATAGTTCATCAAAGCACAAGGGTAATAAACATCACCATAGCATAGTCTCCAAACACAGTCATAATGCATATATCACTCATTACAAGACATAATACTCATGCATAGTCAACATCAAGGTCATTGCATCATAATAGAGTAATCAGATAAGTAACCCTAGGTTCTACTTGTGCAATGCATAGGTAGGGTCCATAGTCCTACCTACACTAAGTATTACCTTTGCATCACCATGCTCATACTTATCATACATTAGTCTTATCCATAGGTCATATACAAGTAAGGTGACATTCACAAACATTAGTTACTATAGAGAAAAGTCAATCATTAATATAATACAATTAAAGCATGCATTATTCATAATCTTCATAATAAGATAGAACAATGCCATTAAGGCATAGTTCATGCAACATGTTCATATCATACATCTTAATCATAATTCAAATAGTCCATGTCATAGGTAAACCATCTTCATAATGATCATACATAACATAGATTCAACATACATTAGTCATAATCATCATAATCATAAGAGAACACTACTACAACCATCCCTTAGGATCCCACAAGTGCAATGTGCAAGAGAAGTCCCATACCCTCCCTTACACTATGTAGAAACCCTTAAGAAAGCTCTAGTAAGAGTTTACACTTTTCATACCTTCATTTACTTTTACATTAGGGAAATATTGCAATAACCGACATGGACCATGAGATCTACATGGAATCTAGTGTTCTACTCCCACACTGAAAAGAGAGGGTTAACACTTGCCTAAGGTGTAACCATTCATACATAGCTATCTAGGTGGATCCGCTAAGTTGTGTCCTATGTTGGCACATAGTTAAGGGTCAAGGATATTGCTTCTAGAAACCCTAACTTACTAAACGTGGGGGTTTCCATCTCATGAGACTGCACATACCGTGGGTAATCCAGACTTGCTAAACGTGAGGAAACCCATGTGGGGAGCCGAACTTACTAAACGTGAGACCCCCATCTCATTTACATGCCCTTTCGGTGCTAAGCATCTAATTCCCTTTTGTAATCATCTTTAGTCATCACATAAGTTC
>JAJONQ010057666.1:0-11395 GCA_036250385.1 Solanum microdontum
ACCAATCCAGAACGGTACATATTGATACAAGTTATATTCCTATAATTTATTCCCCAACAATTAAATATCCAATTATTGGCCTATAACTACCCTAAAATTAGTAGGTCATTATTAACTATAGCTTCAACAACCCATAATACATTCTGACCACATGTTGCAAAACATATACTGTATTCCAATTCCTTATCTGCTAACATATTAATAATATATATTAGTATGATATACTCTCATCAATTCAATCCTACAACACTTACCACTAATCCCCAAAAACATTTATCGATAGTAGCAAGAACTTGTCCTCAATTTAATAAGCCGAGACGACACCAAGTCTCAAATCCAATTCTATTCACACCAATTACATAATAATAGCAATAATAACCTGACTATCCATAATCATAGTACAAGATTTTGGTGTTGTGATGAATTACCTGCAGCAAAGTGCTGTCTTCGTGTTGTTGCCGCACCGTCCGTGGATTAGCAGTTACTACTTGTGTTATGCAAAATAGTAATAAACCTTTCTAATGTAATTCAGTTTTACACATGGACTTGGCCCATTAACCACCAATTAAAATTAATTATTTAAAAATCACCCATCCACTAAATAATCGTAATTAACAAATAGCTCAAAAATTTCCAAACCAATTCCACCGATTTATCAAAATAATTGACTCGCAATTATCAAAATGGGTAAAAATGATAATTTATATGATAATTACCAAAAACAACTTTACGGGTCATTACAGTTATACACTCTATTGTGTATTAACACGTGCATTGCTATTGCCATGGATTTCTAGGTATTAGCAATGCAATGGTTTAAATGCATACATTAAAATGATAAAAGACCCAATTGTCCTTCAAGATCATTTTTTACATTTTTTCCACCGTAAAAATGGAGGGTATATTTGTAAATAATTTTTTTAATGCAATACATACTACTTTTAATACATCAAACCAAACCAAACAATACATTAAAAGAATCTATATATAATGCAAGCATAACTAATACATGCATTACTAATGCAAGCATAACTAATACATGCATTACTAATGCAAGCATTGCTAATACACTCTATTTAGCATTATTCTTATACAGTCTACCAAATGACCCCTAAGCATTTAGGAGCGTGGAAAAGTGTTATAAATCTGATTAGACCCTTAAATAGGATGAGAAAAATATTATAGGCCTTGTGGGAAAAGAAAAAGACCAAAATACCCTTTCCTTAAATAGATGAAAAACCTTAACTAGAGAGGCTTCACTCAAATGGCCAAAACTTTTTACTCTGAGCTTGAAATTTATCAAACATGGAGGCGTTGGAAAGAGGTCTCAAAGACCTTCGATTTGATAGGTCATGGACCACCTAACTCTTTATGTACTAAAAGATATGGTCAATTGAAGTTGACCCAAAACTAAAAACTAATGGTTAACTTTTACGAACTTCTAGTTAGTTCTTTCATAGTTCGAGGTGTTACATTATCTCCCCCCTTGAGAAAATTCGTCCTTAACTGAGATTACACTAAGCAGAACAGGGGTGGGAAGCATCTAACAACCCCAACTCGAGCATAGAACATGCAATTAACATAACTCAACATATTAACTTAAAAAGTACTTTACAAAGAGTTAGTACCTTGGTTTGGAATTTCTTCTCCAAGAAAGAGATGAGGGTAACTATTCTTCATATCCTCGTCAGCCTCCCTAGTAGCTTCCTCAACAAATTGGTTCCTCCATAATACCTTAACCTTAATTGATGCAACCTCTTTGCTTCTAAACTTGCGAACCTCACGATCAAGAATTTAAATGGGCAGCTCCTCATAAGATCGGTTGTCCTTGATATCAATATTTTCAGTAGGTACAATAAGTGAAGGATCACCTAAACACTTTTTTTAGCATGGATATTTGAACAGCGGATGAACTACAACTAATTTTGAAGGTACCACTAACTCGTAAGCTACATTGCCAACTCTCTTAGATATCCTATAAGGACAAATGTAGCGGGGACTGAGTTTGCACTTCTTACTTAATCTCATGACACCCTTCATGGATGAAACCTTCAAGTAGACCCAATCATCAACCTTAAGTTCTAAGCATCTCCTTCTAACATCAGTATATAATTTTTGAAGACTTTGCAATGTTTTTACCATTTACCGAATGATCTTCACTTTCTCCATGACTTGATGAACCAAGTCTTACCCTATCAACTCAGCTTGACCAACCTCAAACCAACCAATAGGCAATCTACATCCTCACCCATAAAGAGCTTCATAGGGATCCATTTAGATACTGGAGTGATAGCTATTATTATAAATGAACTCTATACGAGGAATGTAGTAATCTCAATTACCTTTGAAGTCTATGACACATGCACTGAACATATCTTCTAAGGTATGAATTTTGCGCTCTGCTTGGCCATCCATCTGAGGATGAAAAGTAGTGCTAAGATTTACCTTCGAACCCAAACGTTTATGGAAAGACTTTCAAAACTGAGAGATGAATTATGCACCTCTATCTGAAATGATAGACACAAGAACTCTATGAAGTCAGAATATCTCTTGAATGTATAATATAGCATAATCTTATGCTGAATTGGTAGTCATTACTGACAAGAAATGTGCTGATTTAGTCATCCGATCTACAATCACCTAACTGCATACGGGATCACAACAAGATAGTAGTGAAATCCATATTAATAATCTCCCACTTCCATTCCGGAAGAGCTATGTTTTGAGGGACACCACCGGGCCTTTAGTGCTCCGCCTTGACTTGTTGGTAATTTGTGCACTTGGCAACGAAATCTGCATACACCTCTTTATACTAATCCACCAATAGACTTTTCTAAAGTCACGGTACATCATTGTGGAATCGGGATGAATTGAATAGTTGGAACTATGAGCTTCTTCCATGATTCTCTCTTAGAGCTCATCCACCTTTGGTATAGACAATATACCTTGATATCTCAACATATCATCTCCCCCTTGTTAAAAAACCATCACCTTTTGCTTATGCACATTTGCCTTTAGTTCAAGTTAAAGAGGGTCTTGGTCTTGTTTCTCCATCACTTTAGACACTACTGATGATTTTCCCCATTCATCACTACAACTCCACTTTCGTTGGAATCTGGCAAATGGACTCCCAAACGTACAAGTTTGTGCAGTTTTTTAGCCAATTCTTTCTTGCCTTCCTCAACATGACCAGTAATTTTCATAGATAATATAACACCCCAGAAAATTAGTAGGCTAAACTAAAGCTAAATGTGAGGGTTAGAGTCATGAAGGTGGCCAAGGGAAATGGGTAAGAGGGCAAGAGCCAAGGGAAAGGGACAAGGTTGCCCAAAGTTCGAAGGCACTGCCCACCCTACCACGTTAGCCTTCACGGACCGTGGTGGTCACCACACCCCATGGTCCAACTCGTGGTGATGAGGCAGTAGCCTCCCTAAGGCTGCCCAACAATGGCTTATCTCCACGAGCCACTTCATGGCCCGTGGGATGGCTCGTGGTGATGCCTTCACTTTGTGGAGGCCAAGACAAGGTGGCTTAGCCATTGGTAAAGGGACCACGGGCACAATGAAGGGCCGTGAGACCCTTGATGGGACGTGGTATTGGCTGTGAGGCCTGGGCACTAGGCTGCCAAGTGGGGTTAATTTGGGAAATTCCAGTTTAAGTGAGGTCATTTTGCCTTACCTTAGGGTCAATATATAAGTAATTTTAACTCAAAAACCCACCCATTTAACTCATTATTTCCAAAACACAAATAAATCCCAAAGTTCATCCTCCCAAAGTATTTTCTCTCTAGAACTTGAAGAAGAAGAAGGAGATTCAAGCTAGGGTTCAAGAAGCATGCTTATTCACATCAACTTCATAGGGATTTGTTGTTAAGGTATGGTAATTTTCATCCATGGAGTCCTCTCAAAATCTCTAATTTCAAAAGATAGAAATCCGCAAATGTTAGGGTTTCATTCCAAAGTCACGAGTTCCTTTCAAACTTTGATTGTAATGATTGAATTATGTTATATTAAGCATGAATTGATGATTTCATATGGTTTTTATGATGTATCTCCAAGAATCCATGAAATTCCCTTATTTCTCAATAGTAATCTTATGATCTAGGTGTTTGTTGATGAAAAAGGAATGTTATGAAATTATGCATTTAGTGATTAGATCACTTGAATTATGATTATATCCATGTCTAATGTTTGAATTCTAGATGTGTTGATTTAAAGTGAGCTTCGAGCCTTGGAAGGGAAAAGTATGAGATTTATGCATGTTTTATGAAATCTATGTAAATGCTTTAAGAACACTTTGAGAGTGAAGTGTCAATGATTATGATGTAGTTGTTGTGTTGTTGAAAGGACATTCTCATATACACACTTATGCATGAATAGGATGTGAGAGGTTTTCTCACATAATGAAGATTCTAAGGTTGAAGGGCTTTTTCACCTAATTGAATCTAAGATTTATATGTAGACATGGAAGGTGAAAGGTTATTCTCACGGATGATCAAAGAGCTATCCTATGAATTAAGCTTGGATTGATTGTCAAGGCATCCTTCCAAGAATATGAGTTAAGTCAAGACTTAATAAGTACTCTATGGGAATTAATAATCAGCACTGCGTGGATATTGATATGAGATGGGAGCCCTCACGTTAGTTAAGGTTGGGTTTCTAGAAGCAAATCTCTTGGGATAGAAGCCCTCACAATAGTTGACGCCGGGTTTTTAGTAGCAATCTCCTTATCCCATGAACTATGTGCCCCCATAGGTTATTAGCTAGTGGATCCACTTAAGATAAAGTTATCATTTCTACCTTAGGCATGTAGACCAACCCTTTTCAGTGTGGGAGTCACCGGATTCCATGTTAAGATCACATGGTCTCACATCTATTAAGGCTTATTCCCATAACAAGAACAAGAACAAGAACATGAATAATGAACTATGGTTACTCAAGAAGCTTTTTTTATGGGTTTCAAAGGTTTTAAAGATGATGACGACTATGTTGGCTATGTTTTATGACATGATTTCTAAATTCTTATATCATGTTTTAACTTAGTAAATTGCATGCTTTCAAATAAAATGTCCCTTTTAGCATGTTTTCAATGTTTTTGTGCATGACTATCATACTTAGTGTATTTTTGTACTAACGCCTACTTTTTCTATATTTTTTTCAAGTGTAGGGTCGGTTCTCGAGGTGATCATTCTTGTGTCTAGAGCTTGGACTTGAGTATTTTTCTGAGCTTGGTGAGTCCTCTTGGTTCTAGGACGGCTTTTCCCTATGTTGTAGTTTCTTTCATGTATTTCCCTTTTTGGATATGCTGTATGGGCTAGGTCATATTTCATTCAAAGATTGTAATAGATGGCTATGTTGAGACTAAGTGTCTAGACTTCCACTTTCCTTTATGAAAATTTTAGACTTGAATTTTTACTCTTATTGTTCTATTGCTTTTGTTGTGAAGACTAAGTGGCTTGTATGGAGTCCTTCGGGTTCTATACGCTATGTTATGTCTAGGGGTTACTGCTGGGTCGTGACAAACTTGGTATCAGAGCACAAAGTTTAGAATGATTCTAGGATCATGTATCATAAGCCACCTCTAGCAAAGTCTTGTTCATGAGTGTGAAGCGCGCCACATTTATGAATAAGAAGCTACATGATGTTTATGAAATTCCACTTCTTTCATTACTCTTAAGTCATGCGATATAGTTTAACTCTATAAGGTCTTTCTTCTAATCCTTATTCGTTGGCCTACATGATATGACTACTCAGAGGGCTTTCACTAGAAGGAATGAGGAAGACAATGTGAATCAAGGAGCTCCTCTTTAAGCTTCTCAAGCTCTGGTTGATCCTTTGGACGAGAATGTAACATATGCAGAGTTTAGGGCGGCTTTTCAAATTTTGTCTCAAGTCGTGATAGCTCAAGCCAATAGAGAGGTGATTGCTCCCGTGAACCCTAATGTGAATTCCGTGGCTTCAAGAGTGAGGGACTTTGCTAGGATGAACCCTCCGGAATTTTATGGCTCCAATGTTGAGGAGGACCCTTAAGAATTTGTTGATGAGGTTTATAAGGTACTTGATATTATGGGGGTGATTCCGGTAGAGAAGGTGGAGTTAGCCTCTTACCAATTGAAAGGTGTTGCTCAAGTGTGGTATAATGAATGGAAGGAAGGAAGGCCGGTAGGAGTAGGTCCCATAGAGTGGGAAGTGTTTAAATCGGTGTTTCTTGATAGGTTGTTTCCCTTTGAGTTGAAGAAAGCGAAGATTCAAGAGTTCTGTCACGACCCAGGGGTGCCCCCTAGATGTAACAAGAAGTACAAGACCCCAAGAGACCTCATACAAGTCCCTTAGCATATCATAACATAAAGTAAATAGAAATGATGCGGAAATTTAAAACATTTTTCATACAATCGAAGTCTTATATAAAAATGAGCAGAAGTCCATAACACTTGTCTCAAACCATCTAGTACATGAAAATCTTCGGGACACAACCCATACAATAGTTCTAACATAAAAATAAAAGACATAAAGGAAAGGCGATCAAATCCTCGATGCTATGAGGACTCACCAAGTCTTCAATCCTTGCTCTACTAGGGACCTAGCCAAGGGAATGGAACTCAATATTGTTGGATCCTACATTTGATAAGAATGTAGGCAAGAGTATACGTTAGTACAAAATGTAATAAATATGATAGCTAGCATAACATCATAAGAGCATAACAACATAGTCATAGGCATAATCTCCAACATAGACATAATATAAGAATTAGTCAACATAAGGCATGGTCTATAAAAATAGGATATATATCATGTTCATAATCATAGTCAATACTTAGACCTTCATAACATAAGAGAACCACTTCATAAGTAACCTCAAAGCATACTTGTGCAATGCATGGATAAGATCCCATCATCTCACCCATGCTAAGTACCACTTTTAGGCCATCATACATATTTATCATCTTTTAATCTCATCCTTAGCTTATTTCTCATACACAAGGGAACCTTCACCTTTAGTCGAACATATCAAGGAGGGCAACTATAGCAACAATCCAAGCTAAGCATACATCACATAAGCAAATCTCATATTAAAACATACTTACGATACTTCCTTAAAGTAACCTTGTTTCTGTTTTACTCGAAAATAATAAAAATGGAAAATGGACTTGTTTTCGAAAAATCTACTTAACTTATGACTTGAAGAGAAATTGATTTTCCAAAGAGAGTCGCCACTTAATTTTTTAAAGAAATTAAGAAAACAGAAAAATTTTCAAAAAAAGGATTTAAATAGAATAAAATCATTTTTTTGAAAATCGAAGGGGTTCGGGGTTCAATTTACATTTCGAGAAGGTGTTAGACTCTCAGAATGTCCGCTATCTTGCGGGTTACCAACGATTTGACTAAAAAATTTGACTAACTTGAAAAATATTAACTAAGTAAGAAGACTCATTTTTTTTTATTTTTTAAGGGAAATAACTAAAGGGAATCTTTTTAAGGGGAATAATTTATATGTTGCAAGACAAATACTAAAAATAAATCTAAGTAATAAATATATATATATATATATATATATATATATATATATTTTGAACATAAAAAGAGAAATGACTATCTTTTGGGAATTACTTAAGTTAAACAAAAAATGTTAGTCAATACAATAACAAATAAATAAAGAGGAAAAAGGAGAGAATGTTTGAACTTGGGCCATTTGCCCAAATTCAGCTAAGTAGCACCTTTGGCCCACATGTCCTAACTCTAAAAAAATGGTCCAAATAAGGACTTTGGCCCGAATTCAAACTTTGTTGAACCTTTCCTAATACTAAGAATTACCGAACAAACAAGGGTTTGGGCCTATTTGGACTCTCCTTCAATTCTACTGATTATTTCATTAGACTTTGGCCCATTTTTCTGCTACGTGAACCTGTTGAATTTTTTTTATGGCTTTTGGGCCGATTTCCCTTTGGAAAATGTGCGTATACATTCTATGTATGTATATGGGCTATATTTTGGGCCGTACTTCTGCATCATTCATGTATATCAACTTTTGACCTATATTTCTTCTTCGAACCTATATTCTCACATTTTTGTGACCTATATATTGTATATCCGACTGTATACCAGTGTATACAACAGGTATATCAACCCCTTTTTGGGCTTTTCGAACACCGAAAATCCAACTTCCAGCCACCTGTACTGCCTTTAACCTGTTCATCAATTTCTTTCACTCGGAAATGGGGCTGACTCAAGCAAGAAGAGCAAATTTGGGCCTTTACGACCCAAATTGGAATGCAAGGGGAATAGAGAAGTTCGTGAGGACTCAAGGTAGATTCACATGCAAACACAAAAAAAAGGAAAGGAACATAGGCGAAGCTCATAATGATTCGACAGGAGAAATGTAATATGAAAATAACACAACTTAATAAGCTACTATTGACACGAACTTGAATACTTAATAACCTATCCATTTCAAACAATGCCAAATGAAGATTTCAATCTCATATAATAGACAAGCATAAGCTAGGACAATACAGTTACTTCGACAAAGAATACGACATCATACCGGGGAACAAATATTCCTACAGCATGTCGGAAAGAAAAACATGGATCAGGCGAAAGAGAACAAAATAAAATAGAGTAAAATCCTCAACTAGCAGGGAAGACAAACATATAGTGATTTAACGAAAAGGACCCTTACCAATAGAATTAAATCTTGAAATCTCACATTTTATGCAAGCAAACAACTCAAGCAGTGACTTTAAACTCATACTTATCAAACTTAAGTATACAACACCCACCAAAGCTAACATGGATAAGCATAAATAAGTAAGATAAGGGAATTTTAGTGGGCTGCCAGATGCGTAACTCCCCACTGGGACATAAACATGTTATACTAATTATTTTAAGACTCCCACACCTAAAAGAGAATGAAGATGAGAAAATAACAGAATACACGACTAACCATTGCTAAGATGAAACAAACTCGAATCAGTGAGAAGGAGAGATGACATAACTTAGAAATCTGTGTTAACCCCCATTCTTGGATCAAGTTTAAGCAAACAGACTTTAACATGGATTCTAACAACGCAATCAAATAACATGCTGATTCTGGAGAATGGAAAGTAAAACCTACACCTCGATAACGACTCAAATAAATCACCAAATAAATAAATAAAAAGAATAGTAACACATGTGATATATGAACTCGAAACAAAGGCAAATACAACATAGGAACTCCGAATATTGATACCTCAGTTCATTAATTCAACTTGAGGTGAAAGAATGAAAGATACAGTGTCAAGTATTACCGAATAAACAGATTCAACGACATTCAAGAAGCAAGCTTGATAAGCGAAATCAATAACAAAATAAAGACAAAATTTCAAATAAAATAGCAGAGAGATAACAAAGAATATCCAAAGCCTTAGCTCAATATTATGCTGACTTCAAGAAACGACTAAGAGCATATACACCACGCTAACAACATCATCAACTCAACAACAAATAACAACAAACAGCCACAGAATAGAGGTTTTCAAACAAAAATGATAGCTAGAAACAGACGAGGAGATAAGGAGGACATTATATAAAAAGGATGTTACCTTTTTCTGGGCAGTGAATTAGGACATCTAATGAGCTTGGGAGGGGGAGCTTCCACGACCATGAACGACGACTCTAATAAACTTACATGAAATAGAGAAACGATGTAGAAGACTCGAGCAAATCCTGAACTCTCACTCTCTCTGCTTCAGAGACCTGTTCCCAAATGTTTGTATACAAATGTTTATAACTAGTAGTTTACTGTGTTTCTCTCAAATTCCAGCTAATTTTTCCAACCTCAAACAATGAATAAGAGGAGAGTATTTATAGGAAAAATTAGGGTTCAGTTTTTTGGGGGAAAAGGACGAGGGTATTTAGATAAGAATGGGCCTACAAATTTGAAATCCCAATTCAATTCCTCAATAAACCCTTTGATTTCGTACAAATTCATCCGATTCTCTAACGTTCTCGATTGAGGTAGATAATGTAGATGAATCCCATGTCCTTGCAGCTCTACGTGGCATCATCTCGCACTAGTGAGGATGAAATTGCATCAGGAATTGCGGAAAGTCGTATTAGAAATAGTACTAGACTGAGGAAGAAGATGCATGAAAAGCTATTTCTTTCCCTCTATTTGACGCCTTGTAATCTGCCGTGAGTTGGAATCGAGACAACGTGTATCTCTGTCAACTCGTTGCTTCTTGGGAATTGTACATGCCGCTTGGATTGTTGTTTGTTTCCATGTAAATTGACGCTGCTCTGTCTTCACACCGCCTGGGTTTAATGTGTTAGAATGTTGGAGTTGTTGTTGTCCCTTCTGGTTTCTTTTGAGGATAAAGAAGGTGGGCCGAATTAGATCATTTAAGAGTGGGCTGGGACGGGAAATAATGGAATTCAAATGGAATTAAAATGGAATTGGGTCTGTTAGGATAGAATTTGGCCGGCTGGGTCAAAAAATAGAAAGGGAAAATAATTTGGGCCCAAAATTGGTCTGAAAAGTTGAGTTAGGGAAGGGGTAAAAGAGGGGTTAGATTTGGAAACACAAAATACCTAAATGAATTGTGATTATAGCCATATAGGATTCAACACATAGCCGGATTAAATTTAATTTAGTGAATTCGGCCAAGCTTTAAACACGATAAATTATAATTAATTAACAAGATTCTCAAAATTGACGAAATAAAATAATTACACTATTAAGCTAAATAACTTAAAATTATAAATATACTTTAAAGCCAATTAATTCAATTGAAGATTTAATGAAAATAAAATTTTGTTTGAGACTATTTTCAAATTTTTAAGAAATACTAATTACATATATAATTACAAAATGTTATAAAAATCGGCCAAAATTAATTAAAGTAATCTTGAAAAATATTTGAGTTTTATAAAGCTAATTATTTTAAATCATTTAAAGTTAAGAAGCTTGGAAATTAATTAATATCGGGGAGGGTCAAAATTGGGTGTCAACAACTGTCCCTCGTTTTACTTGGATTGATGAAAGAAATCGGAGGAAAATGAAATTGACGAATCCTATTTTGATCGACCACATCTTCATCTTTTGAAAAGGGATTTGGTACGGACTTTAGGAATTATGGTCAAACCCCGGAAGTGGGTTTCCTACATATCTCAAGCTGTAAGAGAATTCAGGCCACTTGTAGTTCGATACGCTTGATTTTACGCACGATTTTGAAAGAATTCAAAAGCCATCCTGATATCGAATTATGAAAGGACCGGAATGCTGGAGAATAAGATTTAAGAGCGAATGTTGGAATACAACCAAGTCTTCAACATTGATCCTGCCTACATATCCCTCAACTTAGGGAATCAGGCTGCTTGTAGTTTGACTCGATCGGTTGAAAAGGAAATCTATTATG